>CATIWQ010341219.1:0-13997 GCA_949673415.1 Euphorbia schlechtendalii | reverse complement strand
TTATTAATAATAATTAAGGCATCTTTGTTGCTTATCAGTGCTTTCAATTTATTTATGTATCTCGCTCGTATCATATATGTATAGTATTATATATGTATATGCACATTGATAAGATAAAGCTGTGACTACTTCATTACATATAAGTGTGTGGACATAGTGGGAGCTATGTGGTGTGAGAACTGTACATGCTAGTCATAGTTTCATTGAGACTGGACATCAATGGAGCGGACAAACTAGCATAGCAGTTGATCTCACGAGCTGAAGGTGATACCTTGAGTTAACACATGGATGTATTCGGGTAATACATTGGAGACCATTATAAGACAGACACTCGGAAATAACTATATCCATGTGTTGGTGTCATGTCTTATTATAGTAGCAGTACAAGTATCCTCAGATCTAAGATACTGGTTACCTTGTGTAGGAGTTTCTATACTTTGGATCATACTTATTCATACCCTGGCAATCAGGATGATACGGGTGATTACAGGTATAGTGATAATCACATGTTGGTAAGTTAAGTAGTCAATATGGGATCCATCGCTCTTGATATAGTGATATAATGGGAGATGTACCTTAGGGCCCCTTCTTGAAGTGACACACTCATAAACCTCTTATCAGAGTATAAGATTGATAGAATGGGTTTCTAGTAAATCTTGATACATAATGGTCGAGTGGTGTTCTTTGTGAACAAGTCTAATTCCAGGATGGCTACAGCTATTACATGAGCTAACACTTAATCCGAGCTCAATAAACTAGATGGTACTTAAGCTGATGGAAGGAGTGTATTGTATTGGTTACTACTGCATAATCGGATCAAGTCACATGCACGTGATGTTCCAAGTATCAAGGGATCATACGCCTTTGCTAGAAAGTCTATTTGATTATCCAAAGCTATAAGGTTCCATATCAGTCTGGAACACTAAGCCTTAAGGTTCACAGATGGGAAGCAAAGTTTAGGTTAACCACTAACGGCTCAATACTTTGGGATCGTATGAGGTCACATACTTTGGGTCTTTACCGGACTAAATAAAGAACCTATAGACTGGGTCTATGCCGAAAATACCAGTTATCGAATTCATTAGAAGAATTATTAATTGGTTGGACCGAATTAATAATTAAAGAGAATAAAGAGAAAATGGGAAAATTGTACGGAGCGTAGCAAGGGATTTTTCCCATTGCAAATGGCCCCAAATGAACACGGGATGTTCGGAGTAGGGCCTGCACGACTGCCCCATGAGCTGAAAGTCTCGTGGGCTACTAGTGCGTAGCTTGCGATACAAAGCAAGCCCGTTAGGGCTTACCTTTTGGCAGCAAGCTCCGGATTAGCCCGCGGGACATAGTGACCCGAGCATTCAACCTAGATGATGGGATGGGAACCTTCATAAACTTTTAGGGGGAGTCTAACACTCCCCCTTTTCCCTATAAATAGGCCTTTAGTTCCTCTCTTTATTTACAACGATGAAAATACTTCTTCAGCTTAGCTTTTCTCTCTAAGTCTGACATCTTCTTCCATTATTGTGCGAGATCCTTCATGAGTTTCTCTAAAAAATCGAAGAATTCTTTTTGAAGATTCTTTCTAAAGTGAACCTTCTTGGTGTATTTTTGGGTTGGTTTTCGAGCGGTCTAGCAGGTGCTGTTTACTAATGTGTTCTTCCTAAATGAGGTTTTGGTTGGTGAAGATCTATGTTGATCAATCATAGTGGCTCTCTTAGTTTGGAAGCTCAAGCTAACGAAGTTTTGATGAATTGCTATAAGGGAACACCGTCACCAAAAGAGAGAAAGCACGCATCAATAAGTAATGCACTAAACTTATATGCTAGGTTTCTTTTATAAGCTTTATAAACCTAAAAGCATCTATGGAAAATTTTAACTTAGATTATATAAATCATGGCATGCTTAGGAGATCTTTAGGTTAATTTTAAGTTTTGAAATTCCACCTTGCAACTTTTGCATGTTCAATTACTGTCTTGATTAACCAGCAGTGGAATCAGAGCCTACCTTTTCCTATGCATGATTGATAATAATGTGTTAAAATGCTATTTTTTATAAATTGATTAAAGTATGTTATGCATGACTTAGTGTTCAATTCCTGTTATAAAAAATGATGGGATAACTTAAATAAGGTTTTGCTCAAATTTAGTCTAGGTGATTATCATATAAAATAGCAATGTTTTATCACACGTGTCAATGCTTTAATTGAGGGTCATCCCGTACTTCACTTAATTAAAGAATGAAATCTTTAAATCATAGTTGACCATGGTACAATGAATCGAAGTGCCCGTGGTTATTTTAGCAAGGATTGGACTTGGCTTCTCATTCACTTCATGGAAGGCCTCTCCTACGTAAAAATCTCCATCGATATTAGACTCAAAAGTACCAAAGGGACTTTTATGACTTAGTCAATTTCTAATATGGGAATTAGGTTCCGCTTATGGTTTTACAAACGTGGTTTAAATTGTTAAATTAAAACTTATAGACATAGGTGCAATGACTTAAACATTTACCTTGTTTGTTTTACATGTTATGTGGAGTCTTGGCATAATGGAATGATTATGATATACCAGTCCAGAGCATGTTCCCTTAGAGTTAATAATTCCAAATAGCCCGGAATTATTATTTTTCATAATCATATCCATCGTATAAAACCTAGACTAGGGAGAGACCAACGGCACCAATAAAATTCCTACAACAATATTAAGGCGATATATAGTCTTCCCGTCATAAGTCATGATACGAACCTTATTAACGGATGTAAACACATGTAAAACATGTCTTCCCTTAACATGTGTTTGGTCATGAGACTAAATGGGGTTAAAGCCTTAAACAAAATGGGTTAATTATCCATATTGTTGGAGCTAATACTAAATTGGATATACGTTTGAGGAGTCGTACTACACACATCTCAAGAAAGAGAACTCAAATGGATTAACAATTGCAAGAGATGCAAATGGATGGGTTCCAACCATGGTTATCTTATTGTGGCTTGACCTGCAATAGTGTGGGTCATGATGAGTGGCTATGGATGCTACCTACTAAGGAAAATTTGTTCAACCAAATTTCCCAAATTTAAATAGAAGGGGCTATTTGAATTCCAAGAAAATAGTAGGAACTATGTGTTTAATTAAAGCCCTTACATTAAATGCATGTACATATACTAATGTCTAAATAAATTCTATTTTATATCTAGGTTGAACAATGAATTCGAATATATGTCTCCTTCTGATACTTGACAATAAATTGATAGGGAACAATTTTGATGACTAGTTCAAAGCTCTTAGAAAGGAGCTTGTGAAAAGCCACATGGATTATGTTCTAGATAATCTGAAACCATTCAGTCTTAATGTTGAGGCTTCTCCAAGAGAAAGAAGCATATCTTAAGCACAAGAAGGATTCTTTTGTGGTGTCACTAGTGATGCTCGAAACCATGAGTTTGAAGCTTAAGAAATAGCATGAAGGTATGGACCTAAAATCCATGCTGATTCATCTCAGAGGACTTCATGAGGGCATGAGAGTTGAATGAAATATTATTATTTCTATATGACTCTAGGAGAGATGATGTGATCCTGCCACTGAGCAATGCACAGAATACTTACAGTATTCAAGGAGATTGGCTCAGATGGGAATCAACACAAATTCCGACCATGACATATAACTTCTGATAAAAAGTCTGTCTGATAAATATTCACCCTTTGTGAAAGATTATCTCATACCAATGAAGACCAGGAAAACATATGAGTTTATTGGGAAACTTATAAGTTTTGAAGAAGGTCTAAGGGCTAGAGGAACATATACCTTGCAAGTAGAACTTACGTCAAAGGTAAAGGTTTAAAACCCATCAATAGGAAGGTCAAGAATGTGGTTATTGAAAAGGGGAAACCGAAAGGAATATGTTTCATGTGCGGAGGGCCCGGACACTAGAAATGTGATTGTAAAGCTTTGCTTTCAAAACATGTGAAGAAGAGGCCAAGTGAGGCATCTACTTCAGGTATGTTCATGATAAAGAGTTTCTCTATAGTTCCCTATGAGTCTACTTGGGTATTAGACACTGGTTGTGGTACTCAAATCTACACTTCTGTGTAGGGATTGCAGAATAGTAGGAGGCTTGCAAAGAGGGAAATGGACCTAAGAATTGGAAATGGAGCACTGGTTGCTACAACAGCTGTAGGGATATATAGCCTTTGTTTTCCTAGTGGCCTAGTTTTAGTTTTGAATAATTGCTATTATATTCCTACTATCACTAAGAATATTATTTCTGTTGTACATTTAGAATTAGAAGGATTTAAAATTTTATTTTCTAATAATAAATTTCAAATTCAACGTGATAATGTTCTTTATGCTTGTGAAATATCTGTGGATGGTTGTGGGTGGATGACACGGAGCGATGGGAGAGAGCGCGCAGAGATGAGAGGCGCAGTCCACCTGGTGTTCAAAAAGTACCGGGTCAAGGACCCAAAAGGTTTGGTAGAGAAAGTGAAAACGTTTTTAGATCAATCAAACCCGAATTCACCATCTCTTAGTGTAGAATCGCAACCTAGATTAGCTCTTTCCAAGAATTAGAGTCATGTGAGGCTTAACGTCAGGGGGACGACCCACTAAGACACAGAGATTCAGGTCCGTGATAAGTTGCTTATTTCTTTTGTGATCACATTATGTTACATCTGTAGAAAGCCGTATTTCTTAATTGTGCATATTCGCACTTAAGTCATTTTCAAGTTATTATGCATGATTTACGTATATGCGGAAAGTATTAAATCCATACACAAAGTAGCAAATAAATGCGAAAAACTAAAGATTATAGGTTACATAACCTCAGGGATGCAACCGCCCGCCTAATATATTAATTACATTTCCCAAAAATAATATTCGCAATACCCAAAGGAAAATAAAATCCTAGGCATACATCTAAACAGCATCCACAAAGGTTAGCATGAGATATATAGTACAACATGGATATTTACATGTTTGATCGATTTAATTTTGAGAAGACCTGTGTGACCTAATTAAAACATCGACAATTTAAAGTTCTTATTTAGAAATAAAACAATTTATTATATTTATAAGTATGTTGATCATATTTATTTAGTGAAAATGATCGCATGGAAAAAGGTGAGGTTTGTTATCCAGGAATAATTTGTATTCCCTTCGTGGGGGTATTCTAACATGAATTTTCATTAATAAAGAAATTACAAATGAAGAAAGAAAATTACAACATTTACAGTAATAATAAAAATTCTAGGTCCACAGATAAAATCATAAGAAGAAGCAGCAGACGATGAGCATAGAATTTGCAGTTCTAGGAACTCAGAGGCTTACCCTTTTGGTATAAATCCACTTCGACGTATCCGTATGATCCCCGGGATCGTTCCTCGTTTGTTTTTTAGTTGTGTTCGTGTGGAAAATAATTGCTTATTTATCCACAAGATAATCAGACTCGGGCACTAAATTTGTTTGAGGCCTGAGAATATCTGAGGATTTTTGTGGAAAAAGATGGAAGAAAATTGATTTGAAAATAATAAAATTCGGGATCCAAACATGTTTTCGATCCGAATATAATCAAAGAAACCTTAAAAGAAATGTAGAGAAAGTCGGAATTATTTCTCTAGAAAAATATTTTTTTTGTAAAAATTTCTCCGTCGTTGTCGAGAGAAAACTATATTTTTGTGAATTTTTTCAATCCCGAATACTGAAAATTCCACGAATATTTATAGGCAAAAAAAATCGAAAAATCCAAAAGGAAACAAATTCTGGCGAGCTTCGCTGGATTCCTTGTGAGCCTCGCAAGAATCTGGCGAGGCTCGCCAGATTCAAGCGAGCGATTCCCGATTTTTTATTATTTATTTTTTGATTATTTTTTTAAATTTTTAATTTTTTTGAAAATACAAATAAATTAATTATTACCAAAATGTTTTTTTTATGTCTTAAAAAAATAATTTAAGTCCTTAAAATAAATTGGCGACGATGAACATTCTCATTCGGAGATTTCCAGATAATAAAAAATCATGTGATTCGAGGATAAAAATTTCAAAAAAGCTATCATCATTGAACACACGAGCTGTTACAAAATCCCGTGCTCACAGCTGCCCCTCATGTGATAATCGCTGGTTGTATAACTAGTATGATCACACGAAATGGAGCGGAGGGATTGAGAATATACCTGACTAGTGCGGTTGGTGCCTTCTTAGCCCCCAATTGGTGATGACGAGGGCCTTCCTTTCTGCCTCCGTGTCCTTGTAGGATTAACCATTTCTTTCTTCGGAATCCCTTGGTGCTTGATGCCCCTTGTGGGCGGGTCGACCGTTTCTTTCTATGGCGTCCCTGTTATAATCGGTAGCCATTTTCTTCTTTGGCTGTGATTATCATGTGCCCCTTGGAATGAATGGGGATAGGTGTTTGAATCTGTTTCAAAGGTGACCATAAATTTCCTTAGTCGGATGTTGACTTGTTTCATATGACAAGTCAGAGAAAAAGATAATGTTAATACATTTTATGATGAATGTTGATAAGTGTATAATTACACTTATTTTCATGATATTTTTAATCATAAAACAATATGGTTTAAAGTCATTTTATACTTCATATAAAAGATTTCACGTGGTATGTAGTTGTTTTTTATGTAAGTGCAGAAACTAGGTGAATCTTGAAAGTGAAATGATCAAAGATGGAATTCTATGTAAAAAGATGCATGGAACACAAGGAATTGGCTTAAGATCGAAGCTGTCAAAGATCGGTAAAGTTGCAAAGAAGAATCATGAAGAAAAGCACATGTCACGATCGTGACATCCATTCACGGTTGCGACTTGTCATTCGTCACAAGCAGAAAGTTACAAACCAATGTTCACGATCACGACATGTATATCGTGCTTGCGAGTTGTAACGGGTTTTGATCAACTCTTCTCAACTACCAACCACTGGATAAAAATGATTAACCGCCATCAACTGTCAGACGAAAAAGACACCTTTTGGAAGTAATCCAATCATGAAAAGGTTCCTATCCATTGAAGATGAGGATGAAACTTTGCATCCAATCACAATGAAGTGATGCAACTCTTCGCCAATGGACACGACCCTTCATTTGGATAAACGCAACCCTTCGCACTTTATAAATAGGGCTCAAATCAGCCATTTTCATGGGATGGCATATGGTAGAGAGCATAATAGATGATATGCGTGATACACATTAGGGAGTGAAAGTTATAGATTTCGCTAGTTCAAAGTGTTAGAGAGAAAAATGTATAAGTGATTCGATTCTTGTTTCGATCACTAGATTTCTCCACGTATTCGAGCGATTATTGTGTGAGTGTAATTGTAAAGCACCTATCAATAAAAATTTCTATTCTTCAACATTCATTTGTTCGATAATCACAAAGAATAGCATCCTAGCGGAGGTTCTGTACGTGTAGAGATCGAATTCAAAGTAGACGTAGGAATTGCGGGAATTGATGACTCCCATTAAAGAGTGGATACAATTTGATCAACTTTAGCTTTCACTTGCATACCTTACAAATTTACTTTGTTTTCTACTTATACTTTCTATTTTGAAGTTTATGATATGTCTATGTGTCATAATGAATATTTCGTCTTGCGTCATTTATAATAATCAAGTTATATGCTTTCGAGTTAACTTTAAGAGTGATTTCGGGGTTAACAAGATTGTGTATAATAACTAGATCTGTGATTATAACACTGTTTAGTGAGCCAACATTTTTGGAGTGATAAATTGTTAAATATGGCTATTTGAGAGCGACCCGTACTAAGCATAGTATTATTGTTATCCAGGTTCTTATAAGTGTCATAATTCGTTTACCCTAGATTTAAAAAAAGTCATTTCATGTGTTGCTCTGCGATGAATTATTGAATATTTGGGCATCTAGAACCGAGTTTGTTGAAGTTATCTAGTGTTTAAAACAACTTTGATTACTTTGCATGTTTTTTCTACTATACTTGTTCTTAGGAAATATCTATATAGTTTACATCTTCTTTAATCTATTCATGCATCTGTCTATTCATTAGTCTATCATCCAACCCTACAATTTATCTTATTTCTTTTTTTCCATAACTCTAGTTGGTCCTTAGAACCGAATTCCATCCCTGTGGGATCGATATCTTTTAAAACTACATCGCAACTGTATATTTGCAGTTATCATCATTTTTCTATTTTACAATCGGTACTGAAAACACCTGTTCATATTTAGAACTTTTATTTTATCAGTAGAAAAGTGGGGAACAAAGTTTTTGGCACCGTTAGTGAGGATAAGCCTTTCGAAACGAGTATAGCAAAAATCGTGCAAACAAATGTTTTAATTATTTGATTTGATTTATGCGAAGCAAAAATTTTTGCCCCTTCAATAAAAAATTAAAACATGATAAATAAATAAGTTTAATGGAAATTCGGGGATGTCCCGAAAACTACTCCGTTGTTTTAGGAGGTTTTTGTGATGTTGCAACGTTGACTTTAGGCTTGATTGGGCCATCGTCCTTCTTAGTGTTTGCAGATTCCCCAAGTGGAGGTGGAGTTTCTTGTTTGCTGGGATGGTGTTGCCCTAGTTTGGCATCATCTTTACTTGTAGATGACATGATGCGTATGTTATGTATGCATGATTTCATATGATGTATGTTTATCCATTGGAGGTGTCGTGGGCTTCATTCATTGAAGAGCCTTCTATTGTGATGGTGCATGGTTACCCCTACGATTTATCTTATTGGGGATTCCAAGGATGACTTCCTCGGAGTAACGACCATGGGTTTGTTGAATCAGATTCGAGTTTAGAGCTTGGATCTGGTTTGAGAAGAGTCTAAATGAGTCGTTAATCCGTATTGTATCGGTGATTATCACTTGGAAGCCATTAGCCTGAAGTGTTGGAGGTATAAAATGTCACATACCGTTCTGAGGAAGAGATGATGAATTTGATATTTCTTTGGTCCTAAGTTTTGCATAGATGGTCCTTGCGGGTTTTCAATCTATCGAACCTTGTCTTAATTTTTGCTTGGACCGCCCTTTCACGGTTTCAATCCAGCAGACTCATTTTTTCTTTATTTTCATTTTTTTATTTTTTTTATGTTTACCTGTGATATTCTATCATTAGCATGCAAGCAACAAAAATAAATATATGCATAAAGCTTCAGCAAATATGACAATTCATTGATGAACTTAACAGGGGCATAAATGTTTCAAATGATTTAACTCCTACCATCAATTAGCCTTTTCAGGTTTTTCTAACCAATGTGGTTCTCTCGATGTCCTAAGTTTTGCCTGAGCAGTTCTTTTTGGGTTTTCAACTCAGCAGACTATTCTTTTTTTATTTTGAAAATAAGCCCTAACTTTTACTCAACTAACCTAGTGTTAATCGACAGGCTAAATACAAATTTATTTTTTGGTAGTACTACTTTTTATCAATTTATTTCTTTCACCTATGCATGATAGCAATTGTGTGAGACTTGGTTGATTTGGTAGATCGGTCATCACCTATGTCCATGATTTCATTTGTTGTCTTGTTCAACGTTTCTGATTGATTGGTTGGTGCTCGTGCCGCTTTGTTTGCTTGAGGTGTATGTGATGATGAGTCTTGATCATCAGTGTTTTCTTTTGAGTTCAATTATCCTCCAAAGGATGATGTGTTAGAGATCATATTTGATAGCTTGATTCCAACGTTGGTGAACGGTTTTCGTTCCGTTCACGATGTAATGATCGGCCCATAAGTGTTAGTGGGCTGTGTGATGAAGTTGTTGACGTGTTCAATGATCTGACTCCTTCTTTGTGTCTTTGTTTGTTTACATTTTGGTCTTATTCTGGCTTTGATCATTTTGATCTTTGCTTGACTGATTTAGTAGTCGATGGATGTTTCATGCTTGGTGATCTATGTGTCAATCTTACATCTTTGTAGGATGAAGCAAATACTATCTCGCATCATTTAAGTACATGTGTTTATCTCTCACTTTCTCTCAAGAGTCAAATCATTTGAATTTATTATAATTGTGGGGAATCCATTTATACCCAAATTAATTTCATGACATGATGTGTCACATGTGCTAAAAACATTATGTATATGCTTATGAGAATGCATGATGTCATCAATAGAATATCAAGCAAATAAACAAAGTTCAATTTATTAAAAATTCAAAAGCCATGTGGGCAAAGTAGCTAAATGCTAATTACATAATCAATCATGGGTTATTCTTGCACCCCTTAGATGTGTCCATGGATTCAAAGTGCTCCATCATGTTCTCCTTTTCAAACACCTCTTGATAGCTGGAAAAGATGTCTGATCTAAACTTGTTTCTGTATGATGGCAGTGCAATATCCAAAAGCTCCGGTAAACTTAAGCGAGCTCGAAGCCTAACCTGTGTGGCCATCCAACATGCAAAGTAGGATTTGAAGCTCTCACCCTGTTCTTGATTTATAGCCTCCAGATGTTGCATCGTGGTTTCCATTTGAGAGTTAATTCCATAATGCCCCATCATAGCCTGGGCAAGGCTATTCCAATTAGTAGCTATGTCCAGCGGAAGGTGGCTGTACCATTCATTAACTGGGTGGCCCAAGGTGATGAGAAAGAGCTTAGCCATCATCCGTTCGCTGACCCTTAATGCCCTCATCACCGTCTGATAATGCGTTAAGTGAGCGCATGGGTCACCTGATCCCACATACTACAGCATTGCGAAGTTTGGGGGTAAGCCATCTTGATCCTCGATCATTGGCTGTGTAGGGTATGTGTTCATTAGGTGGCCATAGTGAGTGGCTAAGAATTGTTGCCACAATTCTTCCATGCCTGGTTATTGGAGGATGGCATTCCCATTGTTTGGATAGAAACCATATTGCCCCTGTGGATATGTTGCAAAATTGGGCATTTGAGGTACTTGGAATTGTGAGGCCATTGATGTACTCCAACTAATAGGTTGTTGGGTCATTCCTTGATAGAAAGGCCCTGGTGCGAATGCCGGCTCCCCAAGTTATCCTAGGAAGGATTGATTCTGGCTCAGCTGACTCTGTCCTGCCCCGAACTGATAAAAGGCTGTAGGAGCTGGGTGCACCATATGAGAGGTGGAAGGTCCCCCTATTTCAGGCCAGCTAATTAGTCTTCCATTGTTAAGGGTCACCTCTAGGCTGGACACCACATTCTGAGCTCTCCCAACGTGTTGGCGAATGAGCGTAGCTAGCTATTTGCTATTCACAAAGACATTCAAGGCAGCTGCAATCTCAGCATTCACCAATGACTGATGTGTCTGTTGAGAGTTTTGTATTGTAAGGACAGGGTGATCTTCCTCTGCAACTCCATCTTGTGGATTGGCCATGAAAGATGTACGTTGAACTGAATCTGAATCGGAACTTGAGTCCTCACTTGAGTCAGTGTACGGAACCCCCACCAAATTAGCCATGATAAGGCGGACCAAGCAATGAGCAGGCCTTTTCCAAGCCCCTTCAATACATAAGTAGAAGATCAGACCATGTGTTTGGGATTCATGACATGATTCGTGATGTGAAAATGCGTGAGATGTTTAATGTTATGGCTGCATTCACAAGTGGTTAGCATGCCATGATGTGGGATAAAAATGTTTGTCAATACATTTGAAACAAACAAGTTAGTTGTTAGGTAAAAATGAAAACTGGTGGAAATGAAAAATCTATTTTTACCAAATCTGTGTGACATTATAATATGAGTGGTGTAAGTGAGGCGACCAAGTTACTCGTATGATAATTGGTCAATAGTTTGAGATTTTGTACTATGACTAGATCTTATGAAATGAGGAGGTCAAAATTATTTCGGGTAAGCAGTGTGACATGCCCTAATAAGATTAAAATAACCACTACATGTAGCTATTGAAAGAATGATTTGATTATTTTACCCCAACAGGGTGGAGTTTCGGATGCTTGTGTGGTCACGATTTGAGGGTATGGGGTGATGTACGAATCATTACCCCGTGTGGGTGGATGGTTCGGGTATTAGGCGTATACCCTTGATGCTTGGTAATGTAAGGTTTTTGAAATAAGTTCACCCCATGTGGGCTTAGGTTCGTATGTCAGCAGGGACATCACGTGATGTGGGAAAAAAATATGATTTGGGTAGGTATATTTGCCTTGCTTGGGCTATGTGGTATGTGTGATTACCCCGTGTGGGCTATGAGTTGGACGTCAAGTGGACATCTAAAAGATGATATGTGGGATATGTTACTACCCTTGTGGGCTAAGTGTCGGATATCAAGTGGAGATCACGCAGTAAAAGAAAGGTATGTCCCTGTATGGGCTTAGAGTCAGATGTTAAGTGAACATCTCGTTGGGAAGGGGCAAGTGATGTTTCATGATTCTAAGAGTATGTGACACCGATTTGGTATCATGGTGATGAGAAGATGCTAGTTACATCGTTTTAACATTATAAGTGTGTGCATTCAAGTGTCTGCATTAAGATTCGTGGTTAACATGACATTTGAACAATAATAAGTATGTAGTGCAATGTCCATACATCCAACCATACAACTTCCGCATGTAGGGTTTTTGGCTAGTCTCTATCCTAAGTTTGGTTCATCTTAATACCACGAGGATACTAAGGAGCGCACCTGTAAGAAAATATAATGCATGGTCGTTTGTTTGGTAACACCCAAGGGAAAATGCCTATGGCTTATTTACATGAGGTTTGTAAATGGGTTGTTGATGTAGAAGGTTCTTGTTGCACTAAAATACACTCCAAGCCTCTCCCCAAATGGGTTCTAACGAGGGAGGTAAATGCAATATGGCAACAAGTGCTCCACCCACTCAAGTACTATCTTTTCTCAAGGAGGCAGATTAGTACAAGAGAATACTTCGCGGTAATAGGGGTACCTTAGACTGATGAGTTGATCCCCTCTATTACAATGCGAAATTATGAATATGTCATAATTAAGAGAAAATGGAATAATGTGGTCAATAATTTTTGGCACTTATCCAAAATCTAAAACCTTTTAAAAAACAAGTTTTTAGAAAAATACCCAGCGGAGTCGCCATTGTGAGCGGGTGACACGGAGCGATGGGCAGAGAGTGCAGTGAGATGAGAGGCGTGGTCCACCTAGGTGTTTAAAAAGTACCGGGTCGGGGACCCGGAAGGTTCGGTAGAGAAAGCGAAAACATTTTTAGATCGGTCAAACCCGAATTCATCGTCTCTTAGTGTAGAGTCGCAACCTGGATTAGCTCTTTCCAGGAATTAGAGTCCTGTGAGGCTTAACGTCCGGGCGACGACCCACTAAGACACAAAGATTCGGGCCCGGGATAAGTTGCTTATTTCTTATGTGATCACATTATATTACATTTATAGAAAATCGTATTTCTTAATTGTGCATATTCGCACTTAAGTCATTTTCGAGTTATTATGCATGATTTACGTATATGCAGAAAGTAGTAAATCCATACACAAAATAGTAAATAAATGCGGAAAAGTAAAGATTAAAGGTTACATAACCTCGGGGGATGCAACCACCCGCCTAATCTATTAATTACATTTCTTAAAAAGAATATTCGCAATACCCGAAGGAAAATAAAATCCTAGGCATACATCTAACCTGCATCCACAAAGGTTAGCACGAGATATATAGTACAAAATGGATATTTACATGTTGATCGATTTGATTTTGAAAAGACTCGTGTGACCTAATTAAAACATCGACGATTTAAGTTTTTATTTAGAAATAAAATAATTTATTTTATTTACAAGTATGTTGATCATATTTATTTAGTGAAAATGATCGTATGGAAAAAGGTGAGGTTTGTTATCTAGGAATAATTTGTATTCCCTTCGTTGGGGTATTCTAACATGAATTTTCATTAATAAAGAAATTACAAATGAAGAAAGAAAATTACAACATTTACAGTAGACCTGTTCGTCAGGCGGGCCGGGCCGGGCTTGGCGGGCTTTTTACAAAAAACGTTAACCCAAGCCCGGCCCAAGCCCGTACTTTAGAACTTCGGGCTCGGGCCGGGCTAACAAGGTCATTCCCAAGCCCGGCCCAAGCCCATGAATATTTTATTTGTTATT
>CATIWQ010341189.1:0-22941 GCA_949673415.1 Euphorbia schlechtendalii | reverse complement strand
CAGAAAAGAGGAAGAAGAGAAGGCATGGGGAAAGGAGGGAGATGAGAAGATTTCGTTTTCCTGTGCGAGGCGGAGCAGAGTATTTTGTGTGAACCAGATCCAACCAACGAGATTTGATTACAGTTGGAATTCACTGTTATCATTGCGGCAACTACTTGTTTCCCGTTTCCTTGTGTTTCTTTCACAGCGGTTGCCCCGGTAACCGACCCTAAATTTAGGCCGGGTCTGAGCCTGTTGTCATGGGCTGCATTGGATACCCGAGTCAAAATAATTTTAGATCATATCATAGTTTAATTTTACAAATTTCACATTTTAAGTTTTGATCTTTAAAAAAAACGTGAATTTAAGTCTTGATTTTTTAAAATAGGCGAATATAAGAATAATCACCGATTTCAGGTATAATGGTTAATATACCAAGTTAATAGTTATTATACCAAGTATAATTAACAGGTACAACAGCCATTATACCTAGTATAATGGCTATTATACTATTCTAATGCGAAATCTGAATCTTGATCTTAATACTTTCTTTATCTCTGATTATTTTTTTATAATATTAGTTTGCGTTATACCTGTTATAATGATAAGATTTGAAAAATGGATTATAATGCGAAATATGAAACTTGATATTAATAACTTCTTTTAATCAAAATGTTTGAATATTCTTTAATATTATTCGTGAATTGTTATACCTGGTATAATGACCATATACTATTCAAATGCGAAATCTAAAACTGGATTTTAATACTTTTCATCTCCAATGATTTGAATATTCTTTGAATCGTTATAGTGACTATTATACAAGGTATAATGATTATTATACCAAGTATAATACTCACTATATCAGGTACATGACTTAATCTGCAACTGGAATTGAATTTGAAATCTAAAATGGATCTTAATATATTATCTTCATATCCAATGATTTGAAAAATTTGTAATATTATTTGTTCAAAATCTAAAAAACTTACAGATTTGTCAACAATCAAACCACAAAAACATCATATTTGAGAAACTTGAAATCATGAGTTCAAACTCCATAAAATGTACTAAAATAATAATCTTCTCCATTGAAAAGTGAAAAAAACTTCAGCAAACACAAAAACACTGAAAATGAGAGATCTAAACACAACTGAAATTACCAGAAAAGAGAAACAAGGTCTAAAACATAAAACGTTATCTGGAAAAAGAATAAAAACGAAAAACAAACTTAATCGCTATCCAAAACAGAAAAATAAATCGCAAATCCAAATCTGAAACTCAAATCGTGATTCAAATAAAAAAAACTCAATCACGATCCAAATCGGAAAACTCAAATTGCAATCCAAAATCCTGAAAAAAAATAAGAAACAAGATGAACAAAGAACCAGAAAATAACAAATAAAATACTCACGTAAAAAGAACATACTCGATGAAATCAAAATCTGATGAAAAATCGTGATCGTAGTGATGAAACAGAATCAGATGAAAACGCCACAAATCGTGATTCGATAAATATCGTGATTCGAAGAGAGAGAGCATGAAGAAAAAGAAGAAGAAGAGAGACAGATGGATGCAGAGAACAAAAACGAAGAAGAAGAAGAGGCAAAGAGAAGAAGAAGAAAAAACGTTGTTAATGAGAAATGTGAACAATCATTTAAAGAAAAAATCAAAATGTAATTAATGAGTAAAACAAAAATATTATTCCTTTATTGTAAAAGGAAAAATATTTTACTCAAATATAGTATTCACTTGTATTTCCCCTGTTTTTACTAAGCTAAGTATGAATCCAAACTCACTTTAGCTCGGAGTTTTGTCGACTGAATTTGATATTTTTTTTGTTATAAATAACCAAAATTGGCTTAATGAATAATAATTTTGTTTATATATATATGATCATTATTTAAATTTTTATAATTTAATCTACTGATTTTAAAATTTGATTGCAAAAAGTGCAATTATATATTAAAGAATTTTAATAATGATATATGTGAGATGTAGTCATATTTGTATAAAGTTTGTATTTATTTAAAAGAAAAAATTATTTATGAATTATGATCCCGGTTTGGGAATGATTTTAAAAGTCTAACTCAAATGCGGTCCAAACCAAAAGTTGTGAAGTGTGTGCTAGATGAGTTGATTTTTTTTAGTAAGCCTTGATGCTATATTAACTTGGGTTAATTGTTTCTAACTTGTTTTAGTCTTTGTTTTGTTGATGGTTCAATAAAGTACGATAGTTTTGGATAAATAGTATGAAATGTTATAAAATTTTTTCAAAATTTGCTTGGAGTACAATAGAAAATTATGAAAACCACTAAATATATTGTTCTAATTTCTCGATTCTTGATACCATGAAAAAAATATAGTGCCAAATAAAGAATTATAAGTTGGTGGAATACCGAAAAAACAATATCAACAAAACAAGAGTTACAGTTTATTGTTACTCTATCGTTGTTTAAATCGAAATTGGGCCTAGTGGTTCGCAATTAACGCTTAAACCACATGGTTGGGCTTTAGTGAACGTTTAGGCCCGATTTTGATTTTTTTTATCCCAAAAGGTAGATTGATTAGTAAGTTGCTTAGTTTGATAATTAAAATCATCTTTAACCTAATTTACATATTGTGATGTTGGTTGAAATATCCATTGAATATAAAAAACCTTTTAGGTTACACGACTTAAGCGTGGAGGTTTTGTTTTCGGTTTTCGTTGCAACAACACCATAAGCGACACTGCTGGCGATGCAATCGACATGGGAAAGACATACCATCAAATCAATTCCACAACAAATCCTCGAGTCTTCGCCTTCAAAATACACGAATATGGATATTAATAGCGCTCCAGTGTTCCCTCCTAAACATGAATTATGTTATCGAACTTTCCTCTTCAGCCCAAAAGACGTATCGAATTTACGTGAAAACACACCTCATCATCTCCACGATTATTATTCTTTTGAAATTATATCTGCATGTGTTTGGAAATGCCGAGTTGTCGCACATTACCTAAACCTGACAAACGAGGGGAATGTGATTTGAACAGATAATCTCCGAAAACTCCCGGCTATATACCACCGGGGTATTACAGGGTTGCACTTGTGCATTCAATAGCAAAGTTAACAACAAAAGATATATTAGAAAATCCAATTAGTCATGCATTACAACAAATAAGAAACTGAAAGGGCAATCTACTACTTTGAAGGTTATTTTGTTTGTATCGTAATTCTTATATCGTAATAAAAGTTATTTTCGAGTCTTACGTTATCAGCTTAAACATGAGTTATCGATAACGAAATCTATCAACCTATTCCAAGATTTCATATCCTCGCACGTAAAAGCCAAGCATATCTCGGTACTTGTACAAACCAAAGTAAGAACGCAAAATTATTGCCTTCAACACTGATTTGCACGAAAATCGACAACTACAACTGGCAAGTTCTTACAAAACTCTAAAAATGAAAAGTTCAATCTGAGGGCAGAGTAGTAATTTAACTACCTTCTGTACTTGTGGCAATGCTTATAACATAACTGTATAGAACTAAACTAGCCCCTAGGCAAAAGTACGCTTCCGGGGAACGACAAAGACCCGTTATTCGGGGCGCCCTCTATACCAAGTATAGAAGTTATCAAGTTATAAATCTGAACATTCTCGAAAGGGGGGACCTTTCTCCCTCGAGCAAACTGCGGGCCGTGACCCACAAAGATAGTCCTCATTGAGAAAAAAGCGTTGTCGTAGCCGTGCGCTCCTCCACACTCTTGCCGCTTCGTTCCCTTCATTTCCACCTTAAAACCCTCCTCGACGAGCCCCAAAATCGGCGGAATTCGCTCGTTCGCCACATAATGAAGCCTGCTAGGCAAATCCTCCTTGAGATATACTTTCAAGTACTTCCCATTCTGAACTTCCTCTTTTTGCAACGCTTCATTCATTTTAGCGACAACATGGGAAGGCATGACGCCGGCAGGTGGGCGAATCGAGAGCAATGGTGTGTAGGATTGAACCCAACTGGCCGGAATTTCGATCGTGGAAGCCAAATCTTCGAGAAAGATCAGTTTTTTATCACAAGTACCAACCATTCCATGATCACCGACGAGAATCACAGTTACATCGTCAAAAACTCCTCTTTTTTCTAAACCGTTGATCAATTTTCCGATTAAATGATCGATTCTGGCAACGGCTTCTGTGATCTGAGGATCATCAGGGCCAACTTGGTGGCCTTGATGATCGGGATCTTCAAAATACAAAGTCATGAACACAGGAATTTCACTTTCAGGCAAATCAAAATAGCTCAAAACTTTATCAACCCTATCCTCGAATGGAACTGAGCCATTATAGAACATACAAAACTCATCTGGGCAGTTCCAAGAGCCTTTATGAACCTCAGAGCCAGGCCAGAAATAAGTAGCGGCTTTCAAGCCATGGTTAGCCACGGTCTCCCAAAGCGGCTCGCCGAGCCACCACTTCGGCTCGTGGCTACCCATGGTGAAAGCATCGCCGGAATCCGGATCGACAAAATAGTTATTGATAATCCCATGGTAAGCAGGGTAAAGCCCAGTGACAATAGAGTAATGATTCGGGAAAGTAAGAGTAGGGAATACCGGAATCAAACCCGAATCGGCCTCCGTACCATTGTTGATCAGGCGGTGGATGTTCGGCGTCGGAGTCTTGAACTGGTACCCGAATCGGAACCCGTCGGATGAAATTAGGAGCACTACGGGGTGGCTCAGCTTGGTCAACGGCCGCGCCGTCGTGTCGGCGGAGGATTGTTGGTGGATCGGAGTCGGGGAGGAGGAGAAGAAGAGGAAAGCGAAAGCGGAGGCGGCGGAGAGGGCAATGCAAGTGACTAGGGTTAGGGAGATGAAGATGATAGTGGATGAGTGTTTATGAGCTGGATTTGAAGAATCGGACGAATCGGTGTTGAACGAGAGAAGAGAAGTGGATTGATTGGCGATTGATTCATCTTCTTGAGTCGGGATTTGGGTGGGTTTTGTTGAATCGAGTACCGAATCGGAGCCCATGATTAAGGGCTACAGAAAAGATCTTTCTGTACCTTTTCTTAGCTCTGGTTTGAGATGGAAATGGAGTTGAATTAAATTAAGAGTGGGAATTACGGAATTAGGAGGGCAGGTGGTGGAAAGTAGCTATCGAAGAAGAGTTTGATTGAGGAAGAAGACTGAAATTTGAGTGGAAATGAAGATTGGGAAGGAAATTGAATAATTTTTAGTAATGCATAATTGTTGTGTTGTTGGATAGAAAAGAGCGAGAAAAGAGAAGATGGGTTAGTTGATGAAGGGCCAAGATTGGGTATGAAATGGCGTGGAAAGATTCACAGGTAAGCGGAGACAGAATTGCAGGTTTTAGTAAATACAATAAAATGAAACGTGCCAAAAGAAAATACAGACAAAATATGGAGTGTCAGCTTGTATCTCATCTCTTTCGTATTCATAGTTTGTTGATACTTCTAATTTTTATTCTTTTATTTATTTTCTTGTACTTTCTAATTATGCGTCTTAAATTATAATACAGTTTCATATGATAATTTTTTTTGTATCGTATTCATTATAATTAATTTTTATATATTTCCAATTTCATTAAATATTAGAAGTATAACAGTTATAATATAAATATATTTTACATTACATATTTTTATTTTGAATAGTCATTTCATGAATTAAACATGTTCATCATTTGAATATAGTTCAATTGATACACCTTCTAAAATGAAGATGAGAGGTCTCTGATTCGATACCCAACCTCTTACAAAAATCCTCATTCTTCAATATGTTAAAACGCGGATGAATAACGTGAAAGTGAACATAAAAACTGAAATCAAAGTGAAATAGATAGATTAAATCTTTGTTCTTATTTCATGTCTTCCTTTAAAGAATATAACTACTTTGCGAAATTAAAAATAAAAAAACAGAAAAATGATCACGTATTATATCGAAATGATAGCCATGTTGCGAACGTGGATTCATTACTCCCTCTAAAGCCCATTATTAACTTTCTTCTCTCTTTAATCTCTTTATTGCATTTATTTAACTTGAATTCGTGTTAACTAAGTAATTGAATTATTACATAAATTAGTTGAGTTGATAATAATCTGAGCTAAGTTGTTTCAATAAAGGGAGAGGCTTGTTTCAAGCCTAAAACTTGTGGGAGCCATGAGAACTCTGCGGAAAAAATTATTCTTCACTACAAAAAATGAGGTATTCCGCATATCATATCAAGACAATTTCCTTGTAAAACAAAGTATTGAGCATGACACTTAGGCATATGGGGTCAGATACATTTTAAATGTCTCACAAGCATTCATGGATTTAAAACTTTGCATTTCATCCCACCAATCTAACAAAACCTTGATTTAAACTTTCAGTACAAAAATGTTATTGAAGCACTAACAAGAGGTGATCTCAGACTTCTACGATATTAAATAACATAAATGGCAGTGCAAATACGAGTACCAAAGTTCGTATTTTTAAGATTTTTTTTGTTACACACTACTGAAATTTGCAAGAACCAAGAATAAAAATAATGATAAACAACAATAATGTCATGTAATTTTATCAAATTCCAAATACCCATTTGACAAAAAAGGTCAAGAGCAATATATGACGTGGAACTGAAAGTTAAGCCATGAGGAATTGAGATTTTTTCTTTCACATACTTTTTTTTTTGTTAAACTAAAATATTTTACTCAGTGTTTTCTAAACATAAAACAGAAGATGAATAAATTGAATATTTCATGCCTATCTACAAAAAGCAAATTCATTACCTTTTACATTAACTTTGTTCCAAACAAAGGTAAGATTGACTCCATTAAAGTTACTGGTGACATCAAGAATAAGCACAATTTATTAAAAGCTCTAAAAAATACTACTAGAGTACCAAAAAGAATCTATCAATGATCATGTACTACATAAATAGATACCTGGTTTAATTTCTTTGCCTAGTGAAGAAAACAAGTGCTGCAAATCCAACCATTATCACAACTCTCGTCACCTGTTCGAAAAGTAACAAATTTTTTACACTACTATTAGTTTTCTCTTCTCTAATATGCTCAAGTCTGAAATTCAGTCCTCATTCTGAACAAGTAAAAGCATGAGGGAAGAAATAAAACCTTTCCAACGGGCGTTTGAGAACTTTGAACATCTGTTGAATCCTCAGTTGTCGACTTTTCTTGTCTTCCGGGAGCTGTGTCATCTTCTTTCACCTTCGCCAACAAGTATATTATCATTAGTTGCTTAATAAGCAGGATTCAGTTTCCGTAGCATCATAGTTGTCGAATCGAGAATATAGATCTTAATATTATGAATCGTGAATCGTAAATCGAATCGAATCGTAAGATTCTGATCAATTCTTAAAATCAAATAAAAATAAAATATTTTGAACGTTCAACTTAAATTAACACTAAATTTTGGTCAATACATACAATATTGATATAAAAAAAATCATATCAACCAAGCAAGTAATTAAAACTAAAACCTTATTAAAAAAAATCATAATCACTAATAATTATTCATCATTGAGCGAATATAACTTGATAAAAATTTGAGAAACATTAAGCATTTTGAATCTGCCGAATAGCCCGAATCGTACGATTCAGATACGATTCTCACAATTCTGTCACGATTCTAAGCCTATTTTGATTCACCCCATAGATTCGTAGGTGAATCGAACTGAATCGTACGATTTTAAAAAACTATGTGTTAACATATTGAAACAACATGTTTTAAATTTCTGAAAACCGAAGAGCTTTTCTCTTAGCTATTATTATAAGTTATGCACATTTCGCTCTTATCGCAGCACAAACACTCAAAGGATGAGTCAGAAAAGAATACCTTTTTCACATTTTCTGTTTCAGTATTCATTTTTGTAGGTTTTCTCCTTGCTTCTGAAGGAAAATCTCCCATCAAATCCATTACTTTTTTGCCACCGGCTGTTATACACGAGCGCCTTCCTCCATCAGGGAATATCCAAGTTCCATGGAATTCTGAGGAATCAAATACATTATTTCTTCCCTGTTGTAAATTATTTGCCTGAATTTCTTTTCTGTTCTTTTGTTTCAGCAAATTTTCACCAGAAACTCTTCTCCGAGACAAGTTATTTGATGGGAGCTTAGTTTTGTCACTCAGCGTTCTTCCTGATACAG
This sequence comes from Euphorbia schlechtendalii, assembly GCA_949673415.1. Taxonomy (NCBI): domain Eukaryota; kingdom Viridiplantae; phylum Streptophyta; class Magnoliopsida; order Malpighiales; family Euphorbiaceae; genus Euphorbia; species Euphorbia schlechtendalii. The sequence goes on along the minus strand of CATIWQ010341189.1, from coordinate 14,818 downwards.
AAGCCTTTTTGCCCCTCGATGCTCTTGCAAAATCTTCAGAAGGTGTTTCTTCTTCCTGTATGCCAACTTTATGCATAAATTTTTCTTCATTCTTCGAATTTTCGGCAATCCCTTTAGATCGATTAAGTCCAGTTGTTAACTCTTTTGAGTTTTCGTTAGGTTCAACAGAACTGTTCATCCTCGATTTTACAGACGGTCCTATATTAGGTCTCATACCCTGCAAAACGAAAGCTCAGAAGATCATTTTATAGAAATATAGACTTTCCCGGAATCACAACAGTAACATAAATATACCTGATTTAGACTACTTTCAAAGGCACTTATCATATTTCTAATCTTGCTAGGACTTTTCTCGAAAAAATTCAGCTTATCTGCATCAAGTTTTCCAGAAGATGAAGCTTCTTCCACAAAACTATTTTTGGCAGGAATGTCAATGGCAGGCTTCTCAACCTTGCTACGGCTGAATTCTTCAGAACGAGTTTCAATTGTCTGTGCCATAGTAGTGGAAGATGAGGCATCTTTATATTTCTGTATCGTTCTAAAACAAATGGAACGTCATAGAAAATCCTAAAGGCGCTTCTCAAATCTAACACAGTAAATGGAACGGCAAAATGTTCATACAAAAAGTACTGTAATCCTTAACTGGGTCTGTTTCTTTTTCTGAGTTCTGAGTCTTGGAAAAAGAGAAGGTGGTAGCAGTTGACGGCAGAATAGCTTGAATCACTTCATTTTGAAGGAAGCTTTTATGTGAATCTTGGCAACATTGAAGAATACACAAATCAATAAGATCCTTTTCCTGATAAAAATAATGCAAGATAACAAACTGCATATTTGTTGGGGCAAGATCAACCTGAAACCTCTTTATTGGTTGGCAAAGAAGATGCGCTAAAACTACGAATCATTGAAGATTGTTGTGGACTTCTAGCTTCACCCTTAAGAAGTTCATCGTATTTCTTCTTCAATGCTGATTGTCGCTGCAAATAATATAACTACTTGTTAAACAGAAGATCTGAAGACCATGAATGTCACAAGTTCAGAACATTGAAACTTGCCTCTTTTAATGTGTCAATTTTCATGGATTTAAGAGATCCAGAAATTACATACCATACTAGAGTCATAATATAAAACATTTCATCTAAAATTTTTAATGCTTTACATGCTATGCTAATCTCATAACTTCCAGAAAGACAAGTTCAGAAAAATGGACTGTTTCATAAGTTCGACCAGTGGTAGCGACAATGTATAATGGTTTCCAGAAAAAAATTGTGGAATCTAGAGGGCTAAAAGGACTTGAAGGAAATGAAAGTGAAGTAACAAAGAAAATACCATGATACGAATTCGATGGCGGTCTTCTTCACTGAGGATAAACTGCAACTTCAAATGCACATGGCCGCCTTCTTCGAAAGGAAATAAATTGTCCCAAATGGTTTTCTCGATCACAAACTTTGTCTCAATAACTGCCATTGAACACAATTATCACTGATCAGCCTCACAGCATAAATGGGGTAAAAAATGGATGCAATTAAACAATTTACTGCCAAACCTGAATGGGATATTGCTTCTCCTTCAGCATTCTGAAGTGTAACAATCAAATTATCTCGCAAATTTATTAAGGGACTGCTCAAAATGCACCAATGTTAAACAAATAACAGAGTATAATCTAGACTGTAAAGATAAAGCGAAAGGCTTAAAATCATTACAAAGAGAAGTCCCCCTTCTCCGATGTTTGGTACTCTCTTTTACCCATGGAAACTGCATCATGAAACACAAATCTTGTTAGAGCTCTCATTTTCAAAACAAAATGTGAAAATCTCAATAAAAGAAGTAATGGGTGGGAATTGCATACACTTTAAGGAAATATCTGAAAAGGAAGAGGATGGCTGAGGAGGCAGGAATTCCATAACTGAAGTGAAACAAAATAAGCAACTAAGTAAATGGAAAGCATGAATTATGTTTGAGAAGTAAAATTCTTTAGTACCTGAAACTTGGATGGTTCCTGGCATTAGAACTGGAAGTAAGCTGAAAATTATATATGAGATACAGATAAAGCAGTAAATACAAAGCAGAAAGCTTGATCTTAATTGGAAAATAAAAACTAAACAGATATGTTGACTTGAAGCAAGTTTGTGTGTGGCACAAATGGGATTAGATAGAAAACTGAGGCTGTGGTTGGATATGTACAAGTCCTGGTGGGGACCACTCACATTCTTGATTACTACTATTAACCACCTCTTTATATGAAGACAAATCTCCACTTTTTTCCTGTTCATAAATAGCTAAAATTACGAACATCTTCCTATATTACACACACCATTCTGAACAACAAAGCTTAAACAAATTTTCCTGAAGAAACTACAATTCTACAAACAAAGAGAAGAGAATGCCAAGTTTCAACCTCACAAACTCATTACGAAATCATTCATAAGTCAATAACAAAAAAAAGTTTACATAATCTTCATCAAGGCTCCGAAAAAGAAAATAAAACTTCGAGGGCAGATGCATGCTGTCAAAAATGTAAGTTACACCTCTTTCCTCAATATGAAATACAACCTATAGTTTTCAGTCAACAAAGAATATATTCTAAGAAGCATATTTCATCATTCTCCATGATTGGTAGAGTCATTTCATATTCTATAGAGTTTTTTAAAATCTCTATCTAGTCATTTGTCAGGAACATCATTCAAAGCTTAGGAGTAGACTCTGTCTTAATGAACTGTTTGAGGATGGCTTTGTCTTCATCTATTCTCTTCTTCTCTGCAGAATCTTTGGGAGTAGCTTTTCGTTTCTCTTCCAACATCCACTTGAAAAGTTCAAGCTGCTGATCGTCAGGTATAGGCTCCTTCGGTTCGGGAATAGCTGGTGGTGGGGATGAAAACTCCAAATCCGAAAGTGTATAATCTGTTAAATCTTCTTCAGAGACTTTTTTGCTGTCTTCCTCTTCTTTTTTGGCAGTTCTTTCATCACGAATGCTCATGTTTTTCTTTCTTGCTATTGCAAACATATAAGCTGCAAATCATAAAACTTAAGACAGTTGGAAATTAAGCACCTGTCAAGCTCTTGGTCATTGGTCAAGACACTTCAATTGTATAGGGTGATTAACTATTACATAGGAAAAAAATGGACATGCATAACATAATAGTGGATTACAAACATAACATGGAGGGAAAAATGGTGAGAATCTTCAATTTTGTCCCTCTAAAATTTATAGTTTGCATTTGCCAGAGAGCAAAAACAAACAGGCAAAGCTAGCTCGAGCACTGTAATCGCCACTCAACAACAAGGCAAACAATTCAGTGATAAGAAGCCATTGCTAAGTTTTTCATTCTGCACAAAGCAAGGATTTCAAGTAATATAAACAAATTACATAGCTGCTTTTACCCTGAAATGCAAGAATGATTTCACCAATTTATCACGAGGGCAATCCAAAGGGAAAAGTTTCAAATAATAGATGCCTAGAACAAGATTAATTCTAGCAAGTTATCAGTATCATAAAATTTCAAAATCCTACATTGGCATGACTTCAATAGGAATCTCACATTCTTTTTTTGGTTAACTTCACCAGCAAAACCCCTAGACTTAGAAACAATATTTAAATCCACATAAACTTTGACTCAGTAATATGATACCCAAATTACTAATAGAACAGCCAGAAGAGATAATCATTAAAATTTAACTGCTAAAAAACATAACCTTCCAATTCCAACTAAAACACCAGCCAAAGTGCAATATATCAAACACATTATGGGCAAAACTTGAAAATCCACAAAACCTAAAAAGAAGAACCACTCTGCTATATGAACTCGTTAGGTCTAGAACAAAGATGGAGATTAAAATGGAAAAGCATAAAGATAGGAAGGAATTCGATGGAACTGACCTGCAAGACCAAAATTAGAGATCAAGAAAATGCGCCAAACGGGCTGGAAACGCTTGATTTTGGATTTCATTGAATCCAAATCTGGGTGTTGAGATTCATGAGGCTCCATTCCGATCAATTGCTCAAATTTCAATTAAAGATCGCGCTTGAGAAATCAAATTGGTAGGCAAGAATTTGTTCTATTCAATCAATAGTGATTCGGTGAAACAAACAGAAACACTTTCGCCGCCATTGTAGTCTCTGACTCTCTAGAGTATATTATCGTTACTATCTAATCACTTCTTCTTCTACTGTTCTTGGAGTCAACACTGATTGCAATGCAAAATGATAATCTGATTATTGCCTAATCTTGTTTGATAATTTGTAAAATGGTCTTCACTTTGTTGACCTGTATCTTCGTTTTCTTTTTCGTTTCTGAAAATTTTCTTTCCATTTCTTGGTTTTGTTCGCTGATGGATGGGATGGGCCTAGGCCCATAGTCAGATTCAGAAGCTAAAGAATTATGACAATATCATATCTTTGTAACTTTGTTATTTTGACATATTAAATATTGTTTTTGCTTTGTTTGGTTACTACTTCTACTATAAGGCGTTTTCCATTTTTGTTAATTGTGATGTTTGAATCCACAAACTAACAATTCTTCAAAGGTTAAAAGATACTAAAAACAATAAAAAAACTACAACAATTAAAATTACCAGTTAAATCAAACAGACCTTTAATTGAAAGCTAAATTAGTTCCGAATCGTTATTTGATTATTGACTATGTTAGTAGTAAAATTTCACTTTATGCTAAAGTATTCATCATATATGTTGCAATATTATTGTTATAAAATGCAATCATTGAACTCATGGCTGCGATGCCAGGGAGAGTCGGTTGGGGTTTCGGCTCCACCTCAGTCACCAAAAATCATTATGATAAGTTCTCTGTAGTAAAACAAACTATACTAATATTGTCATTCTGACAAATATTTTTTTTTGAAAAACTCCCGAGAAGGCAATGTGCCTTTCTGAAAGCTAAAAGGTTGAGATGGGAGAAAATTTCGAGGTGGAGTCCTTAATTAGGTTGGTTTCCTTGCCTGCCTACAAAACTCCCGCCCCTCTTTTATTAAAATGAAAGAAAAAAAAATACAAAAAAGTTTGGTGATTAAGTGAACCGAAACAGGCTTCGACCACCCAGATTATGAAAATAAATTTCATAGCAAAAGGTGAGGACATTTTCCCATCATGTAAAATCAACGTTTTCTCTACCATGGTTAGCTAATAAATCAGCAACTTGGTTCCCTTCACAATAGATATTTCTAACAAATATAACATATATTCTTTGTAAATTAGTTGTTTAAAGATGTTTAATGCAACACTTAAGGTCACGATTGCGATTAGAGCAGGTATTTTATGCAAAACTTGTTTTGTTATATTGAAAAAAAAAAAACAGACTTTCTACAATTGTAGGTAACGATAAAAATTAATTGTGCGGATAAGAATACTCTAAACTTTTAGCAAAAGGCTTTGCTTGTTTTATATATTAATTGTGCGGAACTCATTTACAAGTGAAATTCTGTACATGTGAAATTCATTTTCAAATGAATTCATTTGCTTGAAATAAATAAAATGAAACATGGAATCCAAAATGAATTCATTTTGTTAGAGAATTTTTGTGTTTCTTAATTACCTTTTACATCCACTAAATATACAATTAATTAGTTATTATTATCATTCAACATATCCAAATAAGCATATAAGATATTAATATATTCAGCATATTAGATAATAATATTATTAACAAATATTAATTTTATTAATTATGTATAAATTTAAGTCCATGGAATTTGAAATCATGCATTGAATATCTTATTTTCCGCATTTCAAGTATGAAAAAAAGGATTTGCAAATGGATTCCACAAAATTTTGTGAAATTCACTTATCATAAGCAAGCTCTAAGTTAAGGATGTATAAATTAACTACAAAATTTATTAGTTGGTTTTATACTTCATTGAACTAATATAAATTATCAAGGGTTAATACATATTTAGCACCTAAATTTGACACTTTTCAGTACTTGCTTCCCTTAATTTTAGAAAGTCTCTATCAATCGCCCTAAACTTGAAAAAAATGCACTCGCTAGCCCTCATCTCTCAATGCCACGTGTCAAGTTCTTATTGAAGAGATAAAAATTAAAATTTAAATAATTAATTCAATCACAATGTGACATGTGACACTGAAGGGCTGACGAGTACATCTTTATCAAGTTTAAGAGGTTGATAGAAACTTTTCAAAATTGAGGGGAGCAAGTGGTTAAAAGGTGTCAAGTTTAGGGTGTTAAGTATGTATTTGATCAATTATTAACTGTGCTTTGTAATATTTATCATTGAATTACATGTAAGTTCTTTATTTAGTGGATTTAATTTGTTCATACGTAGTCAGCGAGCCATCAACGTCAGCGAACCATCAATAATCGAAGTGCTTCGCCTAAAATCTTGATCACTGCCTAAATTTGACACAATTTTGCACATTTTCAACTTACAAAACTTTAGTTTCTATCTTAAACTTGGTAAAATCACACATGTTTTTCATCTTATTATTAACGTGATAACATTTTGTTTGTAACGTGCAAATGTGGTTGAGTGGATAGATTCACTTTTCAAATTAAAATGTGTTAATATTTTAGAGTAATTGGATTGATTATTTGATTAATATTATCGTGATATATCATCGAATAAGTTGAGAGAACGCGGAGTACATGGTTATTCGGGTGCTATCACGATTCGGGCATCTGGGGCAGCGTCCCCGGGAGCGGGGTCCAAGGGGCAGCGCCCTTGACGGGGTCCGGGGCAGCGCCCCTGGCTGGGGTTTAAAAGTCATGTTTTTTTGATAAAAAATCTGCATTTTTCCGAATTATCATGTATTTTTGAAACCCGTATAATCCCAAAAATTCATGCATTTCGGACATTTCCCTTTAACAAATATAAATATTTGAAATTGGTCATACATCTGTTATTCGAAAAATTATAGTATTTCACATTCGAAGTTCTTGTTTAAACATTCTTATTTTATCCAATTGAAAATTTGGTAAAATCACCAAATTAGTTTCAATCTGATAATGAGATTCATCACTTCAAATTCATCCAACCAATCTCTTTATTTCCAACAACATGCCCACAAATTTGAAAACTTATAATGAATTAATGATACTATATATTGGCAAAAGCATGTCCACTCGTACTATAAACATCATTCAGTAATAAAGTCTCACAAAAAGTACTGTACCACCTGCAGGGTTTCTTGTTTAGAACCCACAAAAAGCTTTAACCGGCCTCTGTTTGCCGAACACCATATATAAATAATTCAGGTAGGTCAAAATACACATATATGTGTACCACAGTATATGCAATGCAAGCGCTCTCAGGAGCAGCACAAAACGGCAAGAGTTCTCCAACTAGTATTGTGGGACCCGAACTCAGTCTACTGCAAGACAGAAAAAATGTTAGAGGGGACTAGTCGGATTGCCGGCGAAACCTACTTGATGTTAGAGCTAGTTATCATGTGACCATGTGAATATATAATGTTTGGAAAAAATGATTTGACGTAACTTTGTCAGGTATCCCATGAAAACCGGGCTGAGGTTGGGCTTGTCCCATTGACAAGTTACAACCTCTTGATGGGCCCGATGTAAGCTTATTTGTTTGATGGCATTTTAGGTCATTATATTAGTGTTATCACCAACTATCGAATTTTTTTATAGAGCTATTGAAAGATTGAACTCGAGGCTCCTCTACTGTAATATCACCTCTCATTGGAGAAGTTTATGTCGGAAACAATATAAAAGCTATAACTAAGGGTTAGCATCACGATAGCTCCATTTGTGAATGAATTTCAGTACATTGAGCCTTTATTGTACCCCTTCAAATATAAGGGGAGTGATAAGAATAATATAAACTACGATTGAATCTTACTAATCAACTTAAAATCACATGTTGTGTTGTGTCCGCATCAAACGCAAGTGACCTTCATGTGCCGAAGAATATCAGAAATATTGCATATTAGTTTGACACTTCAGTTTGTTATTATTCACATGTAAATTTACCAACAGAAAATTAAATCCATGCCAAATATTGAATTATTGATGGCCACTCAAATAAGAGATAAAATGGGTGCATCATAGTTTCATGCATTACAAATTTTAATTTTAACTCTCGTGACTATAATTGGTACCACCTTTATATTACATTCCAAAATCATTATGCATTATTGACTGTTCTATTGTCAATGATCTCAGAGACATTTACAACTGTATTAGTCTGTTTTCTTTCATCGATTCACCACCATATTTCAAATAGAAGTTCAGTTATACTGAACTAGTCCAAGAACGACAAGATCACGCCATGTCAGCTTTAGTGATTATTATGCTTAATCTCAATGATGTGACGAAATTAGCCTGGAAATGTGGTAGAATTTTGTCTTGTAGTTATCTCGATTACATTTAGTGATTAATAGTAGTAACAAAAATTTTTGACTGCAATAGCAAACAAAACAACTAAACATGATCCATCCCATATAATTTGAATGTTTACAATCTATTTATTTAAATTTCATTTCAAAATAGATTAATGAGAATTGAGCTATATTGTAAACAATTTTGCTACCCGAGAATGGGTAAAAATATCTGAAAGTTAAACAATCATATACCGGTAAGATGCATTAACTTCAATATTGATATGCCAAACTTACCTACAAGACAATAAACACTTTAAACCACAAAAATAAGAAAATAAAAATTTGGAAGAAGATGTATATTAATTATGACATATAACATAACAAAAGGAAGATAAACAAAAGACCGATAATTTGGTTATCAAATGCTCAAATCCACTATCTAATCACCACCATGAATGGAAAATGTTTTCTTTATAAATTCTCTCAATGTCACTAATTAAACAATCTCTCTCTCTCACGCGCGCGCAAAATAACACCACCTCTAAAATTTAATTATTTGATTCAAACAAAGAAATTGATCAATAATTATACTATTATAGGTAATAAATGTTGCTAAATTGGGGAAAAAACTCAACTGGATCAACCACGAACAAGGCCGTAAGACAAAGCCATGAGTAAAATTGCACCTTCCTTTTCATCTTGTGGGAAAACTTGTTGAAATGCTGCATTGTTCTTGCTCAAAATGACTGATGATAAATCTTCAAAACGAAGCTTTTTATCGTTTTTTCCTCGAGTTTGTGCTGTAAATTTGCACCTTTTCTTGAATGGAAGATGGCTATTATTACTATTATTATTATTATCAGTATTATTAGCAGCAGCGGCAGTAGTAGAAGTACTATTTGTTTTTTTAATAACTTTGTTGTGCACTTTACTCTGCATGGATGATGATTTTGTAGCGTCAAAGGTTGTCTGATTGCCGCTTTCTTGAGCTGCAGCCAAAGCTCTTCTTGCTTTCCTTTGTCGAATTCCACAAGCATTGCAGAGCGACTGTAATAGTAAACCAGGTTGTTAGATTTAAAATTCTCTATTACTTTTGGTATAAGAAGTTTTAATACCATAATAGAGATCATTTAACTAAAGAAAATTTACATTTGTAGATAAGATAAGAAATAAAATATATAACCATTTAATTAGATTAAACAGTGCTAGAAAATAATAATCACCCACCTATAAGTCTGAAAAACATGGGGATGAAAATTTCGGTCGGTAACCCATGCTGAATTGGATAGAATATTCTTTACCTATGATCTAACCGCTTAATTAAAATGAAACTGTACAAGAAAATAGAAAACATAAACTGGTTTAACAGAAAAAATGAGTGAAAATTCGGTTGTAATAAAAAAAACCCTCTTGCAGATTTAAGTTAAGCATGGATTGAATTAACTATCGCTAATTAGGTCTATATTAGTTAGTAAGGAGCTAATTATCAAGAAATTTTTCTGACGTCCAATCCGTCGCTATTTTTTTTCATTCTGTAACCAAATGTAAATACGTAAATATTTACCTTAGGACCTCTTGGTCCACTTCGCCAAAGAGGAGTTTTTGTAGTGTTACAATCAGCACAAACCCTAATTGTGTTATTAGCAAGGTTTTTGGCTGCGTTATCTTCTAAATCCAAATACAACGATTGACCTTTATCTTCTTCAAATTTGCGGTGAGAATTCGAAGAATTTCCAACCGTTTGATCGGACTTCATCATCATCTTCCTCATCAATCTCATCTTTGAAGACATCCACGTTACTGAACTACTCTCTCTACCTCCTTCCTTGCAAACAGAAAATTTATTGCCGTTTTCATTTTCAATGCTCGGAAGATCCAACGATCCGTTGTTCGAGGCATACATGTTCTCACCCTAAGATCAAGAATTAAAGAAATCAAATTATGAAACCAAATAGCGCTTGAAAATTGTGCAACAGATTTCTGGTCATAAAAAAACACAAGATATTGGAGGATAAAGTCAATTTTCTTGTAAAATAACTATATTGTTAGTACTGAGTCACAACCCGGATCATTTTGAAGACAAAGATATCAAATTGTGAATTATAATAACAACAATGGATTGAAGAAAATACCTCATCTGGATGGTGCAAAGGGTGCAGCAAGTGGGAGTCATAATAGGTGAAGTGTTGGGGAGATGGAGTGATATTGCAAAAAGGGTAAGAAATAGAATTAGAAGAGGAAGAAGCATAATTATCTTCTGTAATTTTAGAAGAAAGGAGAGAAAAATGATCAAGATTATGGTTTTGATCTTCATTGAGATCAATAGAAAAAGAAGAATTCATTGAGAGAGAGAGAGAGAGTTAAATTTAAAATAATAAGCAAAGAAAAAAAATAGGGAAGAAAAGTGAGAGATCATAAAGGCAGAAGGCAGAAGGGGCAGCAGATCAAATGTTGGATATTAAACTGAGATCCGGTTTGGTTATTTCTACTTTTTATCCAAAAGCTTAAATTTTTTCGACCTATAAATCTAAGGGTGGAATCATATCACTTCCATTTTTAGAATGAATTTCGAGACATGATAGGGTATGGTTGTGTTATACCCGCTTCAAGTTTAAGTAGCTTTCCCGTGTAAGGGAGTTTAAGAATAGTGTAAGAGATAGGACATTACCTATCATTACTAATAGTTGTTGTTGTTAGTTGATGTTGTTAAATGTTCGTTTTGGTGACCAATTTTCGTCTCTTAAATAGTTAGAAACGGTCGTAACTAAACACTTCTAAAATATAATTGTTGAAGAAGTTCCCTATTAACCATTAAGTGAGTGTCTGGGATTGGCTTAACATTTGTCATTCAGATTTTCAACATTAAACAACAATTAATTTTGAGTGTTTTTTCATGAAATGGAAGCAACACTCTTCATAAGACGAACATCTAAACTAAGTTGACATTTGTAATCCAAAGAGATTGATTACGATTATTTTTATCTATTTTGAATGAAAAAATTATCAAACATGACAAACAACTAATTACAATAACAAAAAATAAACACTAAAACAATCTAATTCTAAAAATAAAAAAATGGATAAGGGTCGGATTGTATATATAAAATAGGTTTAACTTGTCCAAAAAATAGTCAGTAACCATTCTGAACTTTCAAAAATTCAGATGTTCCCTGAACTTGCAAAAAATACATCAGTTTATCATCTTAATATCACGTGTAATTTTTTGATTGAAAAGAGAAAAATAAAAAAAAACTATTTTTGAAAAATCAAATTAACCAATCAGTGACATGAGATCGAACTTCGAACTGAAATATTTTAAACAAATTTAGAAAGCTAACTTACACATTAATTTAAAAGTTCAGGTACTATGTGATTATTTTTGAAAGATAGATTAGGCCTATAAAATAAGACATTCACGTGACTTGACGACATAAATCTGAAAAGAAGACAAAAACAAAAGAACAAAGAGTTATTGTATGTATCAAATTGCTCTGTCAGAGCCTCAAATTACAAAACCCTATCCTACTTTATACATTACTATATTACTATACTATACTATACTATACATGCTCAAACCCTAGCCGCCTGCCTGCCTTCCTACATGCCTATATATAACAACATCTTAATCGATTTTGCAGCCTCTGCTACCTGCATGCATGCTGCTGATGCTTCCACTCATTTATTAAATCCAGAAATTTTATTACTCCATTCAAAATTATCATGTAATGGAACTGTTGTTTGAAAATGTAGTTCAGTAAAAAAGTAAAAAGAAACTCAGGTTGGAACTCTTAGTATAAATATATTTATAGGGAAGGGTCATAATAAGTTTTAATAGTTAAGATTATTCAATGACAATTTTGTATTTATTAAAAAACGAATTTAATTAAATCGTTTTGATCAAAGGTTAAGTTAATCGATAAGGTTTAATTGTATTTGAACTCTCAAGCTCTCTTTTACAGATGCACTAATATAATGTAGGCTTAATGCATCGACACCCCCCTGAACTTGTTCAAAAAGGGCTGTTGTCACCCTGAACTTTCAAATGTGACAGATAGCCCCCCTGTACTTGTCTAAAACATGTCACTTTAACACCTCGTAAAAATATCGGCTTCAAGAACAAGAAGATGAACACGACGGGTCAAGAATCGATACAATATTATGATTAATTGAAGAAAAATTTAGAATAGATATGAAGTTTTGAAAAAAATGAAAAACATATATTAAGGATTTTGAATTGTAAAAATATGAATGTTATGGATTTTTTTGCATTCATTTTCTATTCCACCAACATACTTTACGCGCATTTATTTTGATGGTCATTTACGTAGCAAGCCAGGTCAGCAAAATGGGATAAAGTGAAGCGTTTTAGATAAGTACAGGGGGCTATCTGTGACATTTCAAAGTTCAAGGTGGTAACAGCCCTTTTTGGACAAGTTCAGGGGGTGTAAATGTATTAAGCCTATAATGTATGTCATAAATGTAAATGTGCTTTGAAATCTCTTGTCCATAATTCATTACTCCCTCCCTTTTTAAATAATTATCATTTTAAGTTTGTTTCTCAGTACCAATGTCACATTAATTAGGATAATAAAAATACTTATTTACCTTATGACTTTTGTTCATTTAAAAATTAATTGGATACTTTATCTTTTTTATCATTTTTAATGTGCATTAAATAGGGGTAAAATGGTACCAAAAGTTCTAACCAATTAGATTTATCTAGGCAATTAGTATATGGTACCAAAATTGCTAGGCAATTAGATTTATCTATTCCCAAAATAAATACGCGCAATAAATAATTATTAATGTGTTTGGAAATTAAAATTTAAAAGAACTCCATTCATTTCATTTGTATAGAAAAGTTACAAGTTTTCAATGCAAACTTAATTAAATTATATTGAAGTCCAAACAAATGTACCCTATCAAAAAAAGTCAAATGCATCAAGACCTCCTTGAAGTTGGCTCAGAAAATCCGATGCCACCTTCAACTTTTAACAGGGTCATTTACCCCCCCCCCCCCCCCCCCCCCTCCTCAACTTGGCAAAAAGGACTAGTTACCCCCTTAACTTGGCAAAAATGCACCAGTTTGCTCATTCAATGCCACGTGTCAACTTCTGGTTAAAGAGAGAAAAATCAGAAAAATGACATCTTTGAAAAGACAAACCAATCAGATTCTGACACGTGGCATTGAGGGGCTAACTAGTGCATTTTTGCCAAGTTGAGGGGAGTAACTGGTCTTTTTAAAAATTGAGGGTGGCATCGGATTTTTTGAGCCAACTTCAGGAGAGTCTTGATATATTAGGCAAAAAAAAAAAAACACCATGAAGAAGATAAACACTAACCTCTGCACTAAGATTGTGTTTTTGGTCTCAAATTTCACTATAAAATCTAAATCTTAATAATAACTATAATAATAATAGTAGTACTACCTTCAGTGCTGAATGATTGTCGTTTTAGTCAAGATTTCATTTTCCCTTTTATTTGTCATCCTTACATATCAATGCAACATTCAACACTTTTTTTCTAATTTACCCTTGTATTAATTAGGATAGATTAAGTATAAAAAGAAATTATAAGGTAATAATTAAAAAGAGAGAGAATTTTATGATAAAGTAAGATAGATAAATTAGTAATTTTAATAGAGTACTAAATGTTTTATTGATCTTGATGAAAATCCTAAAACTACAATCTTTCGACACCGAATGTAATAGTAAGTTGTTTCAACTTTTTACAAAAGTTCAAAAGAGATCTTAATTTTTCTACTTTTCCGAATTCCCGGGCACTTACTTCTAGACGTCCTCCTCTCAACTTATTTAAAATGCACTTATGTATTGAAATTTGCGTCTTTTATTTTTGAGGTTTTTGTAATGATTTCAAAATTGTTGAAATGTTTCATTTTTTTCTCGGCGATTAGACCGTCTTATATAATAAAAAGAGTTGGTGGCCAATTATTATTAAAAGTTGAGATTTAAGTTTATTGTTTGGTGGCTGATTAATTAAAAAAACTTGACAATATGACAATCACTCAATAGTATTTAATGGTCTTTTAAGTCTTTATTAATGAGAATATCTTTTTAGTAAAAAAATCGGATAGGATAGGAGATAAATCAAATATCAATATCAACAATTCTTGTGATTGAGTTCTTGATCTAATGGTTAAGACAGAAACTGTGATCTCTTTTAATATTTCATGTTCGAATCACATCCGAGATCTTTCCATTTAATTTTTGTCCAGATGAGACAAACAAATTTTAAAAAAGAAAGATATGCAAGTCATAATTGGTAGATTAATGCTTAGTACTTTATCCTAAATCACGGTAAATGATCATAAGCTGAAAATAGTTGCAATTTTGTGAGGCAATAGGAGTATAGTGTTGGAATTGTTGATGTGCCCTAGTTCTAAAGGCATTGGTTCATGTAGTGTCACATTATAAAGGCAATAATCTACTGCATTTATACCTTGTGCTATAGTATGAGTAGAGTATCCATTGATTGATGATCATAAATGTCCCA
>CATIWQ010341176.1:0-18940 GCA_949673415.1 Euphorbia schlechtendalii | reverse complement strand
AAAACATGTCCAAAGCATACCCTGTTATATATTATCATAAAGATTTTAGATCATTAGGCTTATTTAACTTCCCATATAACTTTTAAATGTCTGAAAATGAACCCTGCTCCAGTTTTCATGCTTTAATCCCGCAAAGTATTCCTTCAGAATTTACGAGGTGGATGCTTTAGACCAATTTTTGAGGTAGTAACCTTAAAGCACATTTGCAAAACTACAGAAAAAAGGTTCAGTAACTCTCCATCAAATCAAAATTTTCGGGTTTTTTTTGTTAATTTTGGTTTCGCAGACCCCTAACAAATACCCATTTGATTGACTTACAGTTCCATAATTTATTAAAGACTGAATCTTTAAACACAAAGTTAGAAACATGTCAACTATATGGAGTTACACTGTAACCTTTGCAGTTCATTTCTGTTATAAATATATGGTATTTGTATATGACCTGAGATAGTTGGAACTATTTCAGACTTGTTTTTTACATTTTGTGAGATGTGTTTTTTATTGTTTGATGAAGTGATTTCGAATGCAGAAACTACAAAAAGTCCAAGTTGGGCTTCTGGAAGAACAGAAAAGTTGTGAAGCACTAAAGAAGAGGTATTCTGCATCAATGGCAGAGCAACGACACTGCTATTCACTTTTAAAAGCTTTCCAGGTAATTTTTCGCTGCCAATAATAAATTAAATGCATTTCATCTTATGCAACGACCATTTTACAATACAAATTCAAGTAGTGATCTGCAATGTTCTGATAAGGAACAAAGCAGTTGTGATTATATAAAAACTTAAATAGTTGAATCATGTTACCACTTAAAGAACTCGGGGACGTTTCTGAGGTAGGGCGAGTATGGGCGACTGCCCAGAGCTCACTATTGATAGGGGCCTCAAAATAATAAATTTAGCTTCTACATTTGTATTCTGTGAAATATAAACATTAATTGAGTTAGATTAGATAATATCTCTTAAAAAATTTGGTTAAATGTTCGGCGATTCAGTTTATATATTTAAAATGCCAATCTTTTATTATAATTTTCAAATTTGAAATCATTTTTATTAATAGTAATGGACAGTCAAAAAATTTTCACCCATGGGCCTCAAAATGCTAGGAACGGGAATGAAAAACTGCACTTCGTGGAGCACTTCTAACTACTGACCAACACCAAAATTTTAGGCACTTCGAACAATCAATAAATCTACATTTGAAAATGAAAGCTATTTCGAGCATTGTAATTAATTGGCTTGATGCATTAATCACCCCCTGAAGTTGTCCTAAAAAGTTGGTTGCGACCCTGAACTATCAAAATTTTTAGATATGAACTTGCAAAAAATGCACCAGTTGGCTTCTCCTCAATGTCATGTATCGCCTCGGAGTGATTTCATTGTCAAACAAATCAGAAATTGACATGTGGCATTGAGGGGGGTAAAAAAATGGTGTGCTTTAAATAAGTCAACAGTGCTATGCACTTTTGAAGTTATGGTGGCAACTAACTTTTCTAAGCCTAATTAATGTCCTTAGAATTGTGGAACATTGGTCATTTTCTGGTGCACTTGCATGTTAATGAGTAACTTGAATTCGCAGGAACAGTGTGCAAGAAACGAGAGACTTCATTACGAAATTTCAAATCATAACAAAACTACCGAACAGTCTGAATTTAAGTCTTAATGGTCTTCGTGCGTAGCTGGATTTGGCTTACAGAATTCACTAGTACGCATAATTCATTTTTGGCTAGGTTTTAGCTCATGTTTGTTGTTGTAAAGAGGTTGAGCTGTATGTATGAACTTTTTTCTACAAGCTCATTTGACGGAGACATTTAACCGGTTGGCCTACCATACTTGAATATTTCAATAGGCTAAATATATTTTTACCCGCTTAAACTTCGCTTAAATAGCTTACTGCTTCTTGAAACTTTTCAAGTTTCTCTTAGTTTTCAAAACTTGGTAAAAATACATCTGTTCACCCATGAATTTAAACTTGGCATAGGCCCGTCGGCCTGCAAGACCCATCCATGCATGCCTTCATGGATGAGATTGGACAAACTAATTGGAGAATGTGCATTGTCAGCCTGAAGTGATCCGAGCAAAGTATAAGGTGACTTGGATTATGTGTTAAAACTCAAGTCAAGAATAATAATTAATAAGTTAAAAAAAATATATAATTATTTTTAATTTGTACATAATCATATCAACAATTTTATATTGTTGAAAATTTCAAATTTTTTTATAAAAATTTTCATCTAATTATAATTATTTTTTAGTAAAAAATATTTTGATTTTTTATAAAAGAAAACTTAAATCATAGGCCTCCAGGTCAGGTTTCTGATTCCGGTTAATTTATAAATGTTTGGTCCTACCCGAGCCCGACCTTTATTTTTTATAGATTGGGCAATTGGCTCGGTTTGAGTTATTAATTTTTTAGCTAGGCTCAATTCCCGAACCCGGCTCATGCTTAGGTCTACCTAAAGGTAGTATCAGCGGTTGGTTGGACTTTTCAAATGTCATTTTCCTGATTTTTATCTTCAATTAGAAGCAAAAATGTGGTTTTCAGGTTAAATTTGATGCATTTTTGCAATATTTAGGGGTTAAGGCCATGTTTGAATCATGAATTTTTCATGATATGGTAATTAGGTTGTTTGGTTGCATAGTTCTTTTCAAGGTATGGTTCTTTCATGGTTCTAAGAATCATAAAAACAGAAATACGGATTTGGTTGTTCTTAAAATCAAACTAAAAATTTTTAAAAATCATACCATGTTATATCATTTATCCAAACATAAATTTATAAATATAACATACTATATCGTACCGTGAATGAACTATGGGAAACCATAATTCAAACATGGCCAAAATTTTTTGAAAAGTTTAGCCGTAAGTCATTATTTATTGATGTACCCAGTTATCACATATTTATCCTATGCACTTGTTTTTTCATTTTGATCCATATATGCTTTTTGGATGCTTTATTTTCATATTTATTTTTTTCATAATTTGTTGAATTGTGATTACATTAAGTATAATCAAATTTTATGGCCGACCTATGAGTAATTTGAACCTAAGACTAGGTCTAATGGGTTGCCTACTTGCCTTAAGGTTTAAGTGAAGGAAAACGAATAGAAGAATAGAGTTGGACATTGGAAACTCAAACTAAAAGATTAAAAAAATGAAATGTTAGACGTGAGATAAATAGATATTATATGTTGGGAGAAAAGCCAAAAACATCAAAAAGAAGGCAGAAAGAGTCAACAGATACCCAAGTCCCATAAAACAACTGAATAGACACATCAAGAATATAGTTTAGCGATGCAATTGAAACTCCTTTGATAAAGACAACAATGGTGGGTCACCCAACCTAACCTAACCTAACTTACGCATTTGAAACTTTATGATTGATTTCAACCATATAATAACATGAATTTCAAAGGGTCTTCTTAATTGATTCTGAATATTGAACTGAACACATGCCTGCATGCAGAACACTTGTACCTAATTACTCATATCAAATATTAATGTTTTCACTTGCTATCATCTGACTGTTACCTCTTGAACTTTGAAAATATTCTCATTGCCCCCGTGACCGTAAAAGAGTGTATTAGTTTGATATGAAATTCACGTGTCCGCTTGATTTGATTTTTCAAAGATATCGTCCTTCTAATTTTGCTCTATCCAACCAAGAACTGACATGTGAAATTTAAAGGGTGAACTGATGTATTTTTACCAAGTTAAAAGAGTTATGAGGACCTTTCAAAGTTCAAATAATATATGAAGTGAGATAAATTGAAGAAGCCAGTGATGCATTAAAATTTTTCTTCGACAAATTTGAAGGTGAGATGGAAGGCGAGGGAAGAAAAAGATAAATGTTGGAAATGGAGTGTGTGGGAATAAGGAGGGGAAAGAAGGAAACGGTAAAAATGGCAATGCAAAATGAAGCACGTCTTTCTATTGTCAATTTGCGTTATTAGAAAATGAAAAACAGATGGAAGGGCTAAGTTACATGTGTCAAAGTAGGTTAGTTTTGTCTGTTGATGATTGGTTGGTCTACAACTACAAACAATTATTCAATATAATTACATTAATTTGTTTTGGCTTCTTAAAAAACAAGAACATGAAGAGTGAATCGAAGACCCAAAATGTGTTCAAATTAATCAATATCAAAATGTCAGCTTAGAAATATCAGATCAGATGATGACGACAAGTCAAGTTCATTTAGTAGGCTCTTTTTGTCCCTTTTCTCCATTCTTCTCCTTTCTACTTTTTCTTTCATTTCACCTTTGAATTTAACTTATTTAATGTACCTTTTTTCATATAAATGATAATCTTGTTGGAGGCATGGTCACTTCTCAAAGATGCCCATTAACACTTATAAGGAGAGTCGAATTTAGGTCTTTTATCACGTATTCAATCCGCGTTGGTAATTTATATATACATTATGGATACATAACTTACATTTTTTATGTTTCTTCACAAAGATAACTTTATTAACTTTTCCAAATTGATCAGCTATGAAATAAGTACTCTAGCTTTACTAATTTTTAGGTAGATATCTAATATCAAATTGTTGGAATTGTTGATATGCCCTAGTTCTAAAAGTATTGGTTCATGCAGTGTCACATTATAAAGGTAATAATCTACTGCATTTATACCTTGTGCTATAATATGAGTAGAGTATCCATTGATTGATAATCATAAATGTCTCAAGTCTGTTTTAATCATTGGAATGAATAAAACGAAAGACTTGTATGTTGGATTATCTATAGCAATGTAGTTGCTATGTCACTTGGTAAAGTAGATCGTGAACATGGACACATGTTGAAAACATGGAGCTGGACCGATCCACACAGCAAAATCACATGGTTGTATGTCATAAACAATTTGCTAAGTAGGTCTCAGTTGTCCTCGAACTTGTTTTCAACTTATTACGAATGTGGAATTGAGTATGCTGTAGTATATTACTAAAGGGTCCTTAAATATTGGATTACAAGTACGAGTATGCTCGGTATATTTCATGACCACATTAGTAGTAGTGTTGAAGTGATAGGATTGCCATTCGATTTGATAAATCGAAATGAATCACCAGCAGCTTGATGAATAAAAGTGATAAGGATGTCCAATAAGTCGTTGACTTATTTTATCATTTTATTTTAGATCAAGAAATACGATGAAGTACATAAGATACATAAGAGGTGACAAGCACCATGCCTCTTGTTCATCATATTGATGTCAGCTAGCAAAGGACTTTGTGAGATAACTAGTGGGTTCAGTATCTTTAATAGACGGCTGTATTATGTCACAATTGGGGACTGTAATGATTTGCTAGAATCCGCTTACAGTCTATGGGTGAATCCCATTGCCAACATATGGACAGACTCAAAGAATCGTGAGCTTAGAACTACTGATCTGGGATTTCTTGTACATGCAATGTTACAAGACTTGATGAAGAATCGATTATTAATTAATTGACATGTCAAGTCAATGTAATTGAATAATCTATACAACTCCAAGAAATTAATTTAGATAATGGTATAATATAATTTATTTTATATTATTCATTAAGTTAAATTAAGTTGATTAAATTGTGATTTTTATTTTGTGTATGGGTTTGTTTGTAAAATATGAAAGTTGACAATTAAATTTGTTTAAGGAATTAAACTATGGGGTTTAATTATTAAACTTAAAATTAATTTGGCCAAATTCATAATTAAATTAAACCTAAACCTAATTGACTAATTATGGTATAAATAGAAAAATAAAAGAATTAAAAACCTAATTTTACACCACCAACAAACATTGGCAGCCACCCTTTATGGGCAATACATTTTGATGTATTATGGATTTTTTTTTGTTTTTCTTGGAGTTTTCTTTTCTCTTATTCTTCGTCAATTGGGCTAGCACCGATCCCGTTTTGATAGGAGTTCGTGCACATGAGATTGGAGAGCTTCCACTTGAGAACTTTTATGGCACCTGTCTCATAAAGAGACTATCAATTAAGTTTTTATTTGTAAGATAATACTTTTGAAACCTTATCAATGGTTCTTGAGAAGATCCTATTCGAATTCGAGAAAATTTTAACCGGCATTTCCACCGACGCGGTTATGTTTTCGATGACAATTCCCTACACATACATGTTGAAAATCAGTTGCTCTATCTTATAATTAAGTAGAATGATTCGCAAACCGATTGATAATTACAATTCTGAAAACTAAAACAACAAATTCGAAGCACTAGACAAAAACACATCACGAACTACAACACACTACATATGCTTTCGACGCAAGACAAACACATCTTTAGACAATACTAAATCCAAAAATAAAATAGACGTCGGACTCATATTTTCTTAACCCCCCCCCCCCCCCCCCAACTTATGATTTTGGAGATCCACAATCATGAGAATTTTGTACTGAAACAAATTGAAGTAGAAAAGAACATCACCTAGGGTGTGTAATTATTAATGAGAATATTGACAAAGATTAAAAATAAATTATGCATCTTTGCATACTTTTAATTCATTACTTCGATATTATAACCGTAATCAATTTTGTTTGTCCCTATAGGTAAAAGGAATGCTAAGAACCTTTGTGCGATTTGAAAAATTAAAATCTAAAAGAAATTGTTCGAGAAGTTTCAAACACCACATAAATCCTCATAACTATTGCCCGTCTTATTATGTTAGTATTTGATTAGAATTCTCTTTAAGTTAGATTGTTTGTAAAATTTTTTAAGTTAGAATTCTAATCATTAATTGAATTTAAATGGTTGATATTTAATGTGTCATATAATCTTCAAACATCAAAATCAAATATCAACATTAACTTAATTTTTTTTACAATAAGTTTCTCATTCTTTATGTCTTATGACTTAAAAGGTAATTATAAGAAGATTTTAACTTAAAAGTCAGATAAGAAATTCTTATTCCATAATTTTAACTTAGAAGTTTTTATGAGGAGATAAGTGAAAAGTGGCTTATAATTACTTTTAAAAGGAAGAATTTGGAGAAAAGTTCCCTCATACTTATATCAAAGAAACCAAAAAAAAAAATTGCAAATAGACAATTATATATACTGAAAGGATCCAATCCAATAGTCATGTGGCCTGCTTAACATACATACTGACAATACTGCGCTACAAAATGAGCTGCATAATACACGAATATATTTCCAATTTAATTTAAAAATCAAGTTATACATTGTTTAAACAATAAAATCAGGATCATTGGTTGCACCAAAATATAGAGCCTTCATTACTTGGAACTATTTCAAAAAGCACGATCTGGTGTGCCATGTTTATAATATTTTTATACATTTAATATTAACACCCCTACAATGTTGGTTCAGAAAACCGGATGTCACCCTTAACTTTTAAATATATTATTTACCCCCCTTAACTTGGTAAAAAGGACTAGTTACACCCTTAACTTGGCAAAAATGCACCCGTTAACCCCTCAATGACACGTGTTAGAATCTAATTGGTTTGACTTTTCAAATATGTCATTTTTCTGATTTTTATCTTTTCAATTAGAATTTGACACGTGATATTGAGGAGGTAACCTAGTGCATTTTTGCTAAGTTAAGGAGAGTAACCAGTCATTTTTACCAAGTTAAGGGGAGTAACCGGTCCTTTTTACAAAATTAAGGGGAGTAACTGGTCTTTTTGAAAGTTGATGGTGACATGAGATTTTTTGAACTAACTTTACGGAGTGTTGATGCATTTAACCTATTTTTATATGAATATAGAGGATTTCATTTAAGCCTTGGCATTAATTTTTTAATGTCTCCTTGAATTTTAAACAATTATAGTTATTGATGCTTATTAAGTATGATGAAAATGCACCACGTAGACAAAAATAAGTTTGGAATAAAGCAACATGTTCCTAATTAAAGCAATGTTAAGAAAAGAAGAGTAAAATTGAAAAATTATAATTTAACCCACCTTTATTCGTATTAACAACTATCGCATTCGATAGAATGTAATAGCAATCGAATTTTTATGTATTTGAGCTATGAATTAAAAAATAAAAATACCGTGTTGATAAAAGTTGAGGAATTTGTGATAATTATATACAATTTATCTGAAAGTTTGTGGATTTGGTGAATGGAGATGATAGAAATAGAAAAACTAAAAACTTATTTATGAGATTTTTTAAAATTAATGAGTATAGAAACTTTATGTAAAATATTGTAAGGCTTTTTTGATACGTCACATTTTAAATTATTATTGTTTTGATATTTTAACTGTTTTGATATAAAATTAATCTTTAAGTACATCATGCTCTCTACATAGTATAATTTACTAAGTTAAGGAGATATATGAAACTGAGGAATTAGGAGGGTTGGTGCTAAACCATTAAAACGAATACAATGGCACACCCAAATGTATTCCAGCCACTTCAGTTGAGTTTATTTATTTTATAATACCATCTTACATTTAATTGCCCCATTGGATGGCCCTCCTCTTGTCAACAACCTTTCCTAATTTATTACTCTTATAAACAATGGTATTAAAAG
Source organism: Euphorbia schlechtendalii (assembly GCA_949673415.1). NCBI lineage: Eukaryota > Viridiplantae > Streptophyta > Magnoliopsida > Malpighiales > Euphorbiaceae > Euphorbia > Euphorbia schlechtendalii. Next base: position 10,448 of record CATIWQ010341176.1, on the reverse strand, counting down.
TTGAATTAGGATATTATATTTTTTAGTTGGTTAAACAATAATATTTGTATGCAAATGAATAGCCATAAAGGGAAAGTCCTAGAACATGAATCATTATTGTATAAGGATTCAAGCTCTTCATCTTGTCAATTAAAGATGAAAATTTCATTGTTGCAGTCAGATACTTCATCTCCAGAATTGAGTTTACGATATTGCAATAATCAGACAGTACATAATATGACTCAATCTGCTTCCAATCAACTCAGCCTAACCCTTTTCAGTTTCAGTCAGGTACTTTATTTTTTTAAAAAATTTAAAATCAATGATTTATGTTAAGGTTGATTGTTTACTTACTATCAGATATTGACTAATGCCTGCAGGTTGCCAATGCAAAATTAGGCTCCCAATTTCAGGCAGCAAAATCGTGTGCTAATCGGAATTGGGCAACATTGGCATGTAAAACACGAATTAAATGGACTGAAGATCTTCATAAACGATTCGTAGAATGCGTAAATCGTCTTGGAGGTCCTGAAAGTAAGTTTTACTTAATTGAATTCCTTTTATATTTTTATATCAAAATCGAATTCTTATTCAATAACCGATTAATGTTCAAACTTTAATCACAGTATTTGATATTATAATTAAGTTGATTAATGATTTTGATATGTAGAGGCTACTCCAAAGCTGATACTTAAGATGATGGGTGTTCAAGGTTTGACCATCTTTCATATTAAGAGTCATTTGCAGGTTTCTCCTTCTTTAATTTTCAGCCATATTTATTTTGTTCATGGGAAATAAAATTATCTTCATAATCAAGATAATAATTATAATATTGTTAGCATTTTTTATAAGCCGAGAGAGAGATATGTTGCATATATAACCTGCATTGTTAAATCGAAGAAAAATGGTTTGCTATGTTAATGTGACAATTGGATATTAAATATCTCCACGGTAATTAGTTAAAAACTTAAATTATTTTCTTCAGTGTATCTTTTATATTCAAATTTAATTTGGTATTTGAGTTAATTTGGCGCAAATTTAAGGTATCATCAAATATTTTGTTGTACAAAAAGTATAACTTCAAATTAACAAAAAAAAAAAGCTTCTTTCCTATTCCATAATTTCAGAAATTAATTAAAAAAAAGGATTATTTGATGTAAATATACACATATTCATGTGTATTATTTAAAAATTTATATCACTCTAAATCTTATCGATACGCATGATAACATTTATGTGAAGAATTTTTACGTGTTCACTTTAGAACAACAAGATAAAGAAAAAGCAACTATAAATTCCCATAAAACTATTTTACAACAAAATATATTTGATCGTTTAACTAGCTAAAATATGGAACCAACCTGAATTTCTATTTAATTTTTCATTTTTTACTTTCCCAGTTTCCCATCATTTTTTGTAATACTATTTGTTAACAAGAGATAATTAATAAGCTTTGGTACTATAAACAGAAATATCGGGTAGGAAGATATATGCCGGAATCAACAGAAGGTATATTCCTCTTATTAATGACAACACTACTCTATGTTTGTTGATTTATTTATTTAATATATTTGTTTGATATGGGTAAATATTTAAATTTAATTTGACACTATGCATGAGATGAGACTGGCAGCTTTTGGCATCATATGGATTGTGACCAACCGTAAATTAAAATTCATCTATAGAAAACGATAAATCCTTTGGTTTATTATCATACAACCACACAAACAAACAATACTTTTCTGTTTTCTTATGAATTAACTGTCCTTGAGTTCCTTTTTTAAAACATATCTACCGTTTCTTGAATTAAGTTTCCTTGCATACATAAAAGAATTTATAATTTGGTACTTGTATCATTTATTTACTATAATATATTTATTATGTGATACCCGGATGACATCTTTGTCGATTCCGTTCTTTATGGGGTTTTCGGGTTCTTCGAGGTTTTTTGAGATCCGTTGAGATTCCCATCGAGTACCTACAAAACAAGGCTTAGCCGGGGTTTCGGCGAAACCCCTCCGATGCTTAAGTTAGTTCTTAAGATGGAGTAGAATAGGTGTGTCTCTTGTGAGAGTTTCAAGTTACCTTTTGGAGGAGATTGGCTTCTCTTTTATAGATAGAAAGTCATGATGATGGTAGCAAGTGGGCCTAGATGTAAGCATAGGTTTAGGGCGGCCTAGCTAGGAGTAGGATTAGGGTGACCTAGCTAGGAATAGACTTATCTTGATATCAGGAGTCCCCCCTTTCGGTCATTAAGGCTCTTTAGGCCCGAAGCTGGTGACGTTCACATCCATATTGCCAATGAAGTCATTTTGTTTGTTGAGGTCATGAGAGTGTCTGATAACTGCACCGAGGGGATCACTAGGGATCTGACCCTGCGGACTTTGATACTTTAATTTTAAAACATAAGAACTCCAAGGGGATCACTAGGGATCGTGGCCTGCGGGTATAAGAGCGCCGAGGGGATCGCTAGGGATCTGACCCTGCGGGCTGTGTAATGCCGAGGAAATCACTAGAGGTCACAGCCTGCGGGCTGTGATGCTTTAATTTCAAAGCATAAGAGCGCTGAGGAGATCACTGGGGATCCGACCCCGCGGGCTGTTGAACTTGATTTAATTTCCAAGTGGGATAGCGCCGAGGGGATCTCGTTGATCTAACCCTGTAGACTGTGATGCTTTAATTCAAAGCATAAGCTCCCTTAGTGAACCTGAAATTGAATTCAACTAGACAAAGAAAAGGGGTTTTGACCACATAATTTCCAATAAATAATGCATGGTGCAAGTCACAGTAAGCATGTGCCTTGGATGAATCAAGTATAAATGACGCTTGGGTTATGCTGAATTAACTGAACAAACCAAGCTTTGACAATTTTCGGTTGCCAATTGAAGAGAGCTTATCTGTATTGGATGAGCCTATGTTGACTTGGAGACTTGAAGAGCTCCAGATGACTTGTTTGCCTCCATTAACTCAGTGGCAGAGGAAGAAGGGGGGGCGGTGGGGCACGTGCCCCACCGAAGCTGGAAAACAACCCTTTAGTGATGGTCATGGTAGCTGCAACTCAGATTTGGGAGCAAATTTGAAGAAGAAGAAGAAGAAACCTTAGGTTTTCGTCTCCATTTTTACCTTTCGGCCTCTTTTTCTAATTTTGGCCCGGATAATGTTAGGCCAAAATAAGCTATTAAATAGCCCATCAGCAAAAACTGATGGGTTTAATTATGTAGTGAATTATTTTTACCCTAGTTTTCTTTTATTTCCTTCATTATTATATCATACATATTTCATGAGTTTACCTGTAGCAGATTTGTTTCATTTTTTGTTTGATCATTTTTTCAGTGATATTTTTTATTATAAAATATCGAAATGTTAATATTTAATTTTATTTTGTAATTAAATTCCTCACAAAAGTTACCTGCCATTTTAAAAAAGAAGTAGAAGATAATTAATCCATCAAGTGAAAGATATTAACGGTTTTAATGTTTCAAAAAATAATATAACATTTTTTTAATTCCATGAACACATTATTTCTCTTTTTTTCTATTGAAATCTCAAAACTACGATCAATTACTCTCTCTTAATTATTTATCTAAAATTTGTGGTAATTATCACCGCCTACAACCACCGATTTGTTATCGTAAATGTTATTTAGTTAAATTTGTGCCCCCCAGAACTCCAACCCTGGCTACGCCACTGCATTAACTGCGCAAGGTGCGAGTATGTCAAACAATTGATAAACATTAGAAATATGAATATGTAAGCGAGAAACATGTTTGAAACTCGAGAAATGACATTAGCGAGTAATATATATCTAATTAACAATTCATGGGTAGCAAAGAAACTACAACATGTATGTGACTTAGTGGCGCAATTTATGGATAAAATATGATGGTTATTCGTTAGATCGGCCAATGGGACAATCAAATAGACACAATGTTTCCATCATTATCGGCATAACTAATATGCAAAGTATATACAGAGACCACATATAACTAATATGCAATTCCAAATAATTACCAACCCGAACATGTAATGGGCTGGCAATTTTATGCAAGTATTAACTTGTGATGTAGGGTGGTGTTCTTTATTAAATCAAGTAAATCCAATTCGGGACTTTTATGACATTGCAACAACATAGAAACTTTCTTGAGAAATTAATAAAGTGAGATTGTTACTTGCCTTATTAGTGACCCATTCAATTGATGCCGATCCCCCCTCATGTCGAATGTGTAGTACCGCCGAAGCTCGAATGGGTCACGCCGAACGAGCGGGAACTCCGAACGAGTATAAACGTTGAAGCCCGAATGGTTCACGCTGAACGTGCGGAACCGCCGAATGTGTACAAGCGTCGAATGCGTATAAGCGCTGAAGTTCTAATTGATCACGCCGAACGCGTATAAGCGCCGAGGCTATAATGGATCTGCCGAACGAGTATAAGAGCCGAGGCTCTAATGGATCACGTCGAACGCGTATGAGCGTCGATCACGTCGAACGCGTATGAGCGCCGAGGCTCTAATGGATCACGCCGAAAGCATATGAGCGCCGAGGCTCTTATGGATCACGCTGAACGCGTATGAGCGCCGAGGCTGTAATGGATTCGTCAAAAGCGTACACACGCCGAAGCACTAATGGGTCACGCTGAACGCGCAATATCACCGAAAGCTAGATGGGTACAGCCGAACCAGCGGAAACGTCAAAGATTAAATGGGTGCCGCCGAACGCGTATATACATAGAGGCACTAATGTGTCACGCCGAATGTTGAATGGGTGACGCCGAGCGTACAAATTGCCGAATCTTGAACGGGTCACGCCGAATGTTGAATGGGTGATGCTAAATGCTTATAAACGCCGAAGCTTAAATGGGTTATGCTGAATGTGTATAGACGCCGAAGCTTAAATGGGTTACGTCGAATGCGTATAGACGCCGAAGCTTAAATGGGTTACGCCGAACATGCGACCTTGAAACGGGCGTCAACGAAAAAGCCAACAACTGTGCTCCTATCTTCATTATTAGAATTGAATAATGGGATTGTGTTACCTTTTTCATTTTGATTTCTTTCCTCCAACTTCTTTTCTTTAAGAAGCACTCAACTTTCACGAATTTGAGTTAATTAACCCTTCTTTCTCTTCCCTTTTCTTTCTTGTTGAGCTTGAAAGCTTGGATTTGAAAAGTTTATCAGATCTGAAATTTCTGAGAGGGGACGCTCAAGTCGGTCCATGCTCACCGCACCAATTTGATACCCGGATGACATCTTTGTCGATTCCATTCTTCATGGGGTCTTCAGGTTCTTTGAGGTTCTTCGAGGTTCGCTGAGATTCTCATCAAGTACCTATAAAACAAGGCTTGGCTGGAGTTCCGACGAAGCCCCTCTGATGCTTAAGTTAGTTCTTAAGATGGATTAGAATGGGTATGTCTCTTGTGGGTGTTTCAAGTTACCTTTTGGAGGAGATTAGCTTCTCTTTTATAGATAGAAAGTCATGATGATGGTAGTAAGTGGGCCTAGATGTAGGCATAGGTTTAGGGCGGCCTGGCTAGGAGTAGGCTTAGGGCAGCCTAGCTAGGAATAGACTTATCTTGATACCATTATGTACTTGTTTTGCTACAAATCATTTCTTTACAAAAAATACTCGTTTACTCAAACTGCAACCCCAAAGGTTATTTTTTTTTCTCATTAGTTGCTCTGCAAATAAAAAATATTTTCTTTGCATTAAATAAGAACATTAAAAAAAAGGAGTGTAAAAAATATAATTAAATAAAATCAACTACACATTTTAAATTTTCAAAGGTGTGTTTGAAAACTAAAAATTTGAAGAAAATAATGCAATTCATTTTATATACACAATTATTAGGCACATTTTATGGTCATTTTAAACAAAGTAATTAAACTTTACTTTGCCTTTTCATCATTGTTGAATGAGTGATGCAATGATTGATCCAACGAGCATTTTTTTAAAACCTCAAGAGAGATAATGTGTCTCTCCTTCGGAAAAAGGTTAGAATTGATGAAAATTTCAGGGTGAACGTCCCAACTAGGTTGATGCATTCGCTTGCCTACAAAACACTCATTTCTCTTTTTATTAAGAAGAGCAAATCACGAAAAGTGAATCGCCCACATAAATACAAAATTCAATTACAAAGCAAAGATGGATCAATAAGAAGATCCGAAACCGAAAAAGAAACTACTAAACGATAAATGATAAAATAACAAAAAATTTGTTAAAAACAAAGCCATTGTAACCTATACTAAATTTGCAACTTTTCAATATCAAATAAATGAAATTCAAATGAATTCCTTCAATTTTTGGATTTCAAACTTATGCGGTTTTACTTCAAATTTTATGTGTAGTTTCTAAAGGGATTACCTAAAAAAAGTACCATGTGATTTCACTCATTTGCAAAACGGAATCTAAAGAATTTTTTATTTTTGTAAAAGGAGGTCCGTGGTTTCAAATAATTTGCAAAAGGGGCATCTGGTTTCAGAATAATGATGTTACACTGAATATTTCAAACAATTCAACATTCTAATTATTTGATCTTATCATTTAAAAATTACACATTAAGATTTGAGTAATTATCCTAGATTTTTTTTTATTTTTTTATGATTTTTAAAGTTTGTTATCATAATTTAATTAAAATATATATGCACTATTAAAAAACTACAAAATTTATCAATGATGTTAACCATCCCGTAAAAATTCAGATAAAAACGAAACAAGATTAGCCTTTTTTCATGACATATTAAATATTGAGAATCCTCTATTTGAAATTTTTTTGAAATCACAAACCTTTTTTGTAAAAAGAAATTTCTCAGGCTCCTTTTTACAAATGAGTTAAATCACAAAATACTTTTTTAAAATCTACAAATGTAATGCAGGCTAAAGTTAGACAGAGATAGATGCAAAGAAACTTTTTTCCATTAAATATAAATAATAAATAAAATCTCATCTATCCAATTTTTGTCAGATGGTTCATAACGAGTTAAATGTACTCTAAAGTTGAAATTCAATTTTAGAGAATCTTTGCCTAATAAACTCGTAGAGTGATTGATCTCTTATATTTTTTTTTAAGAATATGAATTTTTTAAGAGGCTGGGTATCGAACCCAGGACCTCCTACCTCCACTTTAAGAGGTGTACCAATTGAGTTACAAATTGGTAGAGTGATCTTTTATATAAATTCTAACATAATCATAATGTCTCTATCAACATCTTAAAGTTGGTAAAAATATACTAGCAAGGCCTTTTAGTGTCACATAACACCTCGTGATTAGTTTGACTTTTAAAAAATGTTAATGTTTTTATTTTTCTCTTTTCAATCATAATGTGACATATGACACTTAGTAGGTTCAAGAGTGCTATTTTGCCAAATTTAAGGGAATAGCGGACTTTTTAAAATTGGTGAAGTCATCTAGCTAGTAAGCAGTGTCAAGTTTGGAGGGCTAATTATGCAATTAAGAATTATAACAAGTGCAACTCACATCATAGTGTTGTAATACTTGCTCGTGTTTGATTCAGGAAGACCGGACACCACGAATCTCACATTCACACTTTACTTTAAAACGTAAGCATTTTTTAATAGGAAAAAGAATAGTACATGAGAATTTATATTCTCATAAGGTTATGCATTATATACTACTGAATCACCGTATATACTATGCAGAGGCATGGAGAGCATTGCGGAAACATTAAAACTCCAGACAGATGTGCAAAGACGCCTACTTGAGCAACTAGAGGTATTGTTTATCTTCTTTAATTACTATCTTATGTTCCTTCAAGCATTGTTTTCTTAATGGGTAAAAATCAAATTATGTTAATGGGTTTTTCAGATACAAAGGAATTTACAGTCAAGGATTGAAGAACAAGGGAGGCAACTCAAACTCATGTTAGACCACCAACTCAACACTAACTCTAATTTCACCATCAGGTCATCAAAATAAAAAGGATGTCAAAATCGCACCCTACAATTGTTAAACATTAATTTTTGTCATTTTATTGTTTTAGGCTAAAACACATCATTAACCTCACGAACTCGGCCCAAATTCCTTACTTTACATTTGAACTTTAAAATGGTCCTTGTTACTTAAAAATAAAAACTTGCGAAAAATGCATCAATTCATCTAATGAATGACACATGTCAACTTATGATTGGAGAAAAAAAAATCACGAAAAATATATTATTAAGAAGTTAAATCATTTAAAAGTTGATACGTGACATTCAGATAACAAAATTTGTGCATCTTTGCAAGTTTAAGGGGTACTATGGATATTTTCTAAATTTAGGGGGCAGCAGGCGAAATGAGACAAGTTGAGGGAATTGCCGATGAATTTTACCTTGTTTGTATGCCCGAATTTGAATTTTCATTTTTCAACTCATGCTATAATCGTTCACCAAACTGTAGTAAAAACAAACAATACAATGGCATATAATTGAGTCAAATTCCATTTCAATAAAAAAATAAATAGCACGTGCTTAACTGGGATTGGGCTGTTCGTTTGTAACAAGTGTATAGGGAAACAATCATTATGTGAATGATTGTTATGCTTAACTAGAACCGAGAGGTACTTATGCAGCATATATATGTACAGGAAAGACAATGGTTGTACGGATAGGATCACTGACTTGACTCATTAATCTCTCCCTTCATGCTAGGTCCTGATTCTTTTTAGGGCATAGGTAAAACTAAATATGAAACAATATATTGAAACTTCTTTGAAAATTTTATATGCAACGATCAAATAAAATATACATTTGATTATAAATTGAAATGCTAAATAATTATACCCAATTATTTATTTACAAGGAAAAAACAAATAAAAAAATAAATGACTAGTAAAAATAATTTAAATTTTAATGTATGCTATTTTATCATGGTTTATTTGAAACGAAATAAAAGCCCCTATTAAAAAAATTACACTAAAATTTGCGCATTTAAAAAAAAACAAAATTTTGAGTCCCCTGGCTTTCGGACATTTGGACATGGGCGGTGATGGCATCTAATGCCCATGGCTGGCACTCCCTCCCCTTTGGAGTTCATACTCATTGATGATGGATGCTCTTCCTTTAAATCTGTTTTTTAGCCAAGATTCTCTCTTTTATGTAAATTTTTTTTTTAATTTTTCCTTGTCCAATTAATACGTGGGGATTTTAGCAACACATAAATTTGCATTGTAGCATATATGCTTCAAAAACATATATCCCTCTTATTTATTTGAAGGTTAAATAATTATAACCTCCTCCAAATTTGATATAATACATTAACATCTTCCCGTGTTATATAAAATTAATTTATACCCTCATATATTTTGCATTTTCACATAACTACCTTCCTATACTTTACGTTTATTATATTGTTAGGTCCCTTTATATGTTATTATATGTCGTTCTTTTATTAAAATTTACCGAGATGTACATTATAACAAAATCACTATTACTTGTAATATTTTACCATTCAATTTTCTTTTAATTTGTTCATTTTATGCTCGTTTTTTTTCTAATGCAACCATAAGACTAAAACATAATAAAATGTGCAACAAAAGTAAGTAAAAAGGATAATTATTTCATGAAATATCTTAAAAAGTCAGTAGTTGTGATAACTAGTTAAATAAATATTGTAAAAAATATATATGTGACATCAATATATTTAAAAGAGAAGAATTATTAATACATAGAGGGCATAGAAATGAGATAATGCAAAACATGGAAATGTATAAATTAATTTTTTAAACGTATTATGTCAAACATGAGTATATTATATTTATTTACCTTTCTTTTGATTAACTTTCATTATTTTTTCCAAATAAAGAGATTATCTAATGAAATTTCTAGTTTGTAATTAATTAAAAAGATAAAATTTATATAAGAAAGAAAGATAAATTAATCATTTTATTTTTTATTAGTTTTGTTAAAAAGCCTTAAAGTTTATACTTTCTACAATCTCCACTTCTTATATCACGTTCCCTCCGATTTAATTTGAATTTTTCATTTTAAAATGACCATAGCTCACAATCAATTAAACTTTTTTTTATATGAGCCCTAAAAATACTTGGTAATTTTATTTTATTTTTGACTTAATCCATCTACACCCCCTAAATTAGTTCAAAATGGGCTTTTGTCATCTTGAACTTTCAAATGTGTCAAATACCTCCCCCAAACTTGTTTAAAATGCACCACTTTGCCTCCTCAATGCCACATGTGAGCTTCTGTTTGGAGAGAAAAAAAACCAGAAACAAAACTTTTTTTCCCAATTTTACTAGTGGTAAATAAAGTCATTTAGATCGAAATAGCCGATTTTGTTCTTGTTTTACAAAAATATATTCATAGGAATTCATTTTATTTTTTATATTTTTATGTTCTGATTTTATATTTTTATGCACTTATGTTTTGATTTTACATTTTTACACTTTGGTATATACTTTTTATATATTTGTTATATGTGCATGCATTATATATCTGTTATATGTCTATTATATATATAT
>CATIWQ010341140.1:0-10793 GCA_949673415.1 Euphorbia schlechtendalii | reverse complement strand
TCATTTTCACTAATAAAATTGACCAACATACGTGTAAATAAAAATGAACTATTTTTATTTAAATTAACAACTTTAAAATCTTCGATGTTTTAATTAGGCCACACGGGCCTCGCTAAAATCAAATCAAACATATGTGATATCCCCCTGTGCTAACCTTTATGGATGCAGGTTAGATGTATGTTTAGGATTTTAATTTTCCTTCGGGTATCGCATTTTCATTTTTTTGAGAAATGTAATTAATAGGGTAGCGGGCGGTTGCATCCCCCGATTTTTGAAAGCCTTGTAATTTTATTTTTCGCATTTACTTACTGTTTTGTGGATGGATTTACTACTTTTTCTATACGTGAACCATGCATATAAACTCGAAAAATGATCTAAGTGTGAATATGCATAATTAAAAGAAAGCAGTTTTCTGTAGATGTAATTTAATGTGATCCAATGAGAAATAAACAACTTATCCTGGACCCGAATCTATGTGTCTTGGTGGGCCGTCCCTCGGACGTTAAGCCTCACATGACTCTAATTCCTGGAAAGAGCTAATCCAGGTGGTAACTCCATACTAAGAGATGGCGGATTCGTGTTCGAACCGATCTAGAACTTTTTCGCTTTTCTCTTTCAACCTTTTTCCTGGGTTCCCGACCTGGTGCACCTTTTTTTCAAACACCCCGGTGGATCGTGCCTATGAAATCGCGCGCTCTCAGCCCACCGCTCCGTGTCGCCCGCTCACACTGATGATACAGTCTTACTTAAAAAAAGAAGTTTGATATGTCTCACTTCAGCAAGTTGGTTCACAACCAGGTACAATAAGGAAAAATAAAAGCTCAAGCTTATGTGCGTACCATTGGTAGTACTGGTGGACATCTCAAAGGAGGATGAAGATGGTTTCATGGTGGACTTCAAGGATAGCGAAGACTCAGATATGTTGATAATCTCCAAGCCTACCTCCTACTGAATCACGTTGCCCTGAGATTGGTAGACCTTTCATACCAAGCTGAATGTCATCAAGTCGAAGGTACAAGACCTGTAGAAGAAAGTTGGGACTCTAGTTAGAGTGGGTGAGTTAGATGCTAAGGATATTGATCATACAACTCGGTGTATATCATCCCTTGGCCCCAAGATCCTTGATATGGAGGTGCAGCTGAAGATTGCATTGTCTGTAATAGATTTCAGAGCTTTGCTTCAGTGTTTTCAATAGTTCGCATGCCTAGGATTTGATCAGATTGCTCACCTCTCCAAATGTCACTATCTTCTCCTCAGGGAGCTTAATGATCAGGAGTTTCTTTCTTCCAAGGGCAAAGAGTAGCTGGAGCAAGAGCTTTCCCCTCAAATCATCGACCAACAAGAGAACTTCCAAGCTATTCTCGATGCCTTTAATCTCTACCTTGAACAAATTGTGAAAGGTTAGATAACAAAGAGGGAGAAGGTAGCTAAAGATGCTCTCCGAATGGCGAACCTCAACAAGGGAACTCTTCCAAGGTGACCTCCTTATCCTCCACCTAATCCATATCATCAACCTCCTCAATAATAAAATCCAAAGCTAAATCAAGTCAAGGCTGGTTCTTCCTCCTCAGCATATAGAAAGTAGAAAGCCATGTACTTAGTAGTTAGACTTTTAATAGGGCTTATCTTAGCTCAAGACATAAGTAATGTACTGATTAAGTCATCTTTTTTATCAATAAAAATTACAAGTTCTATCTCAAGTTAAGATCTTCTTAACTTTAATTTATTTTGCTATATGTATGTTTCTGCTATGTGTTGGATATCTGATGTAGGAACTCATACAAGAGACCAATTTCAAAGAAAAGCTGTAGTAAGATAAATTCCCAAAATAAAGAAAAATCCTCTAAGTATGGGGGAGCTGAGCTGCTTGTAGAAGACTCACTCAGAATGGGGGAGTCCAAGCTGACTAAGGGAAGTCATTCAGCACAAGGGAGTTTTACATCAAATTCCAGGTATTTTTGATATCTCTAAACTATTTTATTCAATTAATCTCTTCTACTACCTGGTTTGCTATCTGTCTAAAATGGGGGATATTGTAGACCCCAAGTTAATAGTACTTCACAGTACTTAAACGTTTTCAAAATAGCAAACTGACTAGAATATTGAAATTAATTGAGTACTACGTGTACTCTTAATTAATGAAGCTGACTTGTTGTTTAAGGGAAAATAACTTAGTTTGCTGAGCAATTAAGTAAGTTACTAATTAGAGTAGGAAAAGCTGAGTCTGTGCTGTGTACTACATAGTTTAGAAGAATATCAACTCAGATGTGCTGAGTTAGCTTTTAATTGATTAAAAGCCATATTCATTGACACTTAGAGAATTAAATGACACATGTGCTGCTAACATCTTTAGTTAGAAACGAAATATTCTTTCGATGCTTTTCATGTTAAAAAGTGCTGAAATTAATGAAGATTTCCAGTAGTCCTCACAATTCAAAAAGGTGTTAGTACGGAATGTTAGAGATTCCTCACTAAAGTCCAAGATAAAAAGAATCCTCTGACATGTGCCATTTTCTCAATGTCTCCGCACGTCTCTGCAAGCGTCAGTAATATCAACTAATCACAAGACTCCACGTTGCATTTCGCGCGCCTCTCTCAATCCATTTTCCTTGAAGATAAATGAGAATTTCTCAACAGGATTTTACTGCTCCTCAACTTTAAAATTTCTCTCTCTAAACGTCCTGGAATCTCTCTCCAATGGTAAGATTCGAAAGATATGAAATGAAGAGAAATTGAAGAACTGTAAGGATGAAAAGTTTGCAATGGCTACTTCGCAAAGCTTCAAGTATAAATAGAAGACAGAATCAAAAGTTCAAAGGTGGTAAATCACCTTGAATTTTCTTTAAGAGCTAAAACTCTGCACAACTCCCAGCTTCAAGAAATTCCAAATTCAAGTAATCAGCAAACAACCATTTCAAATCTATTTGTAATAGAGAGAATCCGTTACTTAGATTTAACATTGTAAGGATTCAACATTTTATAAGTTGAATTCAGTTTTCACTTTCCTTTCAAATCTGAGTGTCAGTTTGGGAAGGGTACCCAAACTGAGTTGAGTGGTAGTTAGAAAGAAAGGTACTTTCTATAAAAACTGTGTCTACCCATTGTAAAGGCTGCTCCGCCTAAGTAAGGAATGAACACTAGCAGATTAAAGCTTGGAGAAGGAATCCGAGGACTGGAAGTAGGCTAGGGGCCAAACCAAGATAAAATTAGGTGTTAAAGTTCAGATTTTAAGCTTTAGCTTTTATTGCGTCCAACTCATTCATCATTCTTTCTATCGTTAAGTGTTTTGCTTGAAAAACTGATCCAAGCTGAGTAGAGTACTTAGCGAGAGATTGTAGATAAATTATGGCAACAAAGCTGAGTAGTTTATAAGTTTTTAGATCAACTCAACACGCATAACTTAGCATGAAAAACTTAACTTGGTTCATTAATTTTCAAAAATATAAAATGTAACCAAGATTCGCATTCACCCCCCTCTTGCGGTTGTTTACAAGCTGTCTAAGGACCAACACACAAGGATTTTGATCCTCACTCGCGAGTTCGATGATGAAGGTGTAATTTATTTTCCTTTGCTAGTCTTTCACATTGATAGGGTCTCGAACGTCCTCTGGAGAAGAATTTCTTATTTCTTGTAAACCCTACAAAAACCTCCTTTATGCTAGGCCAAGTCTGGATCAAGCCCAATCTAGGCCTAAAGGCCCAATTCCCATATCGACATTCCAATGTCGGAGTTGCATAGGGAACATCGGTGTCCATGTTACCACATAGACACCGATGTTACTGGGCCAGCAATAACAGATTGGGTCAAACCATGGCACAAAAACCAACACCCATATCGATGTTGTCAATGTCGGTGTCTGCATTATGACACCAATGTTGGTGAGTCAGCAATAGCAGACTTGCAGAATTTTGAGAATAATTGAATACTCAGTCTTCTAGGGCCCTTGTACCATTGGTTGACCTTCCTAACACACCTAATACTGTAGGGTGACTGGAGAGGGACCTCCCTACTTTGATTGGACATTAGGAGGGGGTGAAAAGGTTAAAAGTACATGGTAAGTAATGATGAGGCATTTTGGATTGAAGGGAGCTCTTTTACAAAAGGAGAGCTGACATTTAGTAAGAAGGGGAGCTCATTTTCATGCACAAAATGGAAAGAGAGCTCATTGGTGGGGAGAAAAATCCTTAAGTTTATGAGTTTTAAGTGAACTTTGAGTGAAGCTTGATAACAAAAACCAACTTTCTCTTAAAGTGGTTAAAGGAAGTTCATAGGAAGGGTATGGATTTGGGTTTTCTAGGATTTATTTAGGTAACTTTGAGGTTTATATTCACAAAAGTTCAGTGGGATTGAAGAGGAGCTCACATTTATGTTCAATAGAACTTGCCAAGTAATAATTCAATAGAACTTGCTGAAGGAGTCACAAATAAGGTCTTAGATTACATTTCAGTCACCATATCTTAAGTTCATGGAGTAACACTTGCTCCATTCTCGATTTTCCGAAACTGAAAACACACTACAGATACCAAAGAAACAAGGAGAGCTTCCCGGAGGAATTTTACGGATCTTGAAGAAGTGGATTCTCGACTACTAAGTGAGCCTCTGAATTCCTAGAGTTGCGTATCATGTTTACTTGATGGCTTGATGTTATTTTAAGTGTTTTTAGCTTTAATAAATTTTTTCCTGCATTCTGGAAAAATAAGGTAATGCCGACGTCAACATTACGATGTTGGTATCTACGTTACAATGCTGATACCGACATTTCAATGCAGACGTTGGCATTACCTCCTTTTTCCAAAATGTAATTTATCTAATGTTTCATGATCAAGGGCTGATTAACCACGAATGACTTGTTAACATTGACAAACTGAGACTAGCAGAATAATTGCACTTTGAGTTAATCTTTTTGTAAATATTCTGGGAAAAATTAAAATGTGTAAGAATGGTTTCCTCTTCACCTAGATAAAATTGTTATCATCCTTAACTTTTCCCAGATAAAGGGTTTACAATTATATTCCCGAGCCTAGAATTACTTGTGTCTATCTACGTACTTGTTCATGATGAAGTGATGTTAGGAAACTCCCACGAAGGGAACACCTTGTTCCCGGATATCCGACCCGATAAAATTCACATGCGACATTTTCATTAATAAAACAAACAACATACTTGTACATAAAAAAGTCAATCATTTTACATAAAAAGAACCGCGAGCCTTTTGGAACCTTTAAATCGACCTCACGGGTCTTACAAACATCAAATGTCGAACATATTTGGTATATTGGTACATGGTTGTGTTGTGAAAATATTTTGTGCTAACCCTTTGTGGATGGAAGTAGAATAGGTTAGACGAATGTTAAGATTTATTTTCCTTCGGGTATCGCATTTCAATAAGAGACATATGTATTTGTTAGATCGTTTATATAATAGGATATGGACGTATTCAGTTACCTAGATCTCATGTATTTTAGACCATTTGTATTCCCCATCCCACATATGTAAATAATCCCCCCTAGATTAGGCACATTTACTTTCCTACATGTTTACTTTTTGCACTTATTTATTACTTTCCTTATGCATGCTAAAATATAATCCGAAAATGAATTAGAATGGGATATCATGACATTGGAATATGGTAGCAACTTGCTTAATATGATTTAAATAACAACAAAGTAAGTAACTCCTCCGGACTCGAATCTCTATACTATGGTATCGTTTAGGCTTAACGGATTTAGGTAGTATCGAATTTCCTGGAAGAGCTGATCTAGGTGGCGACTCTGTATAATGTAGGCTAGAGGTTTAGGCCTTGAGTCTTTAGAATTTACTCCACACCAAATAACCAATTTTTGAAAAATCCCGCGCCCCATCTCACGAGGCCGGGGCCTCGCTGCAACCGCGTGGGTAGAATGTCATCCGCTCACATCATCATTTTGAATTTTCCAAGCTTAGTTTAAATTATACCACATCATCACTTTGTCGTTACCATACGTTGCTTAAATTATTCCACGTCATCACATTGACTTTCCCGTGCATAGTTTAAATTATGCCACATCATCACTTTGACCTTGCCATGTGTAATTTTAGCCCATGGCACGTCAACACATTAATTATACCATGCGTAGCATAGGCCATACTGTCATTTTGTTTATACCATGTATATTTTTACACCTATGCCATGTTTAACCTAAGACATGCCATGTTGTTATCTTGTCTATGCCTTGCTATTTTTTTGTCTACACCATGTATATTTTCACACTTATACCATGATTAGACTAGGGAATGCCATGTGTATCTCTGCAAACTATACCATGTGTAAATATGCATGCTTATACCATGTATATGCCATGTTTAGGTGTAATTTACATTATACCATGATTAAACCATGTATAAATTGTACGATACCATGTATAGATTACACCAAAAACCATGTCTATACCATGCTAAGTGTTAAATTCATATTTATGCCATGTATATTTCACGTGCTTAGGCCATGAACAAATCATTTATACCATGTATAGATTACGTTAAAAGCCACATTTATGCCATGCTATTGTAGGTTTACCATGCTTATACCATGAATATAACTTGTGTGTCCTTTGTCTTGACCATGCATATGCTACTCTTACATCATGTACTCATTACATGTGTCTATACCATGTCTCTCAACCTATGCTATGTTTTTCCATGCACATGTCTGTGTCATGCGTATACCATGCTAATTTTGTGCTGACATCATGCCTAAATTATCCTTACACCATGATAATGCCATGCATGTTTTTTTTACCCCCATATTTCCATGTTATACCATCTCATAGCTCCACCATATCCACATTCCAAGTATATTTCAAGAGTATATGTTATGTCTACAAGTTCTAATAACATACTTATTATTTTGAACATTGCAAACACGAGTCTTAGTTTGAGTCTCAAAGCATCATGATGCATACACTAACCCTTTATTTTGCAGCCATGTTGCATATCATGAATTAAAATTACATACATACAACTTCATAACTCACACCCCCATTCACCTACACACAACTCACAAGCCAACAAATTCCATGTTGGTTTTACTTTAGCTAGGAAAAGGAATAATGAGAATCTCATTCGCATCATTGAATTCAGTTATAAGAAAGAGGAAGTCAACACAAGTTCTCTTTTAGCTTCTGAATAATTTTTTTGGAACAGTTACGATAAGAAAGGTGACCTTTGAGTTCCGAATCCACTTCCTAGATTGAAAAGATGACTTCTCATTTCGATATTGCAAACAAAGTCAACGCAACCCTCATCGAGTTCTTAAAATCTGACTTATACAATAAACCCATCTGTGAACAAGTACAATTATCTGTGAAAAGCACCATAAACGAGAAGAAATTGATAAGGGTCTGGAAAAGATAAACATTGATGACATAGGTAGTTCTAAAGGAAAAGAGAAGTCTACTCAAGTTCAAGGCCTCATCAAACAACTGGTAGAGCTCAAATCCACCAAAGAGAAGACTATGGCCACCAATGAAGTTGAGTTGTTTCCCAATGGTTTTTAACTTTCCATATCTTCCACCTTACAAAGGAATCAATCCACCTTTAGTGCATGTGGACAATTATGAGAATGTGATGAAGATGAAAGGTTTAACGGATGAGCAACTCGCTAGAATGTATTCATGCACTTTGACTGGATCTTCCACTGAATGGTACGCTACCCAATCCATTAAGGTCCGTCGGGGATTGGAAATGTTTATCCAAAGCCTTCATGGAGCATTACGAATTTAACTCCAAGCTTAAGACCACCATTCAAAATTTAGAACAAGTGAAACAAAAGGAGGGTGAGGCTTTTCGGTCTTATTACGAGAGTTGGATGGCTACCCAAGTATTATTGGGAATAATCCTCGTTTTCTTGAGATGATTGTGAAAATGATAGATGGAGGTTTACCATGGTACCAAGATTAAATGGAATTAGATGAATATGAGAATTACACTGACATTTACAAGAAGGTAGAAACAATTGAGAGGCATGTCGCCTTGAAGAGATCAAGAAAACTGCTATACCGAGTAAGCCATATTCTTATGGTTACAAGAAAGCCGTGGAAGCACTCGTACTTAATCCGATTGCATCTAAAGCTAAACAAGCCCATTTCTTCCCCCTATTAAAGTTAACGTGGCCACACTCCAAATACTCCAAAGCAACAATGTTAGTATATCTCCTTGGAAAAATTCACGGTCATATTTGTTTAGGAAGTTGAGAAAAATCGATATATTGAACTACTTGGTCCCTTACATCCTCTCAAGCCCGAAGACATTCACAATTTTTGTAGCTACCATGTGGCCATAGGTGATAACACAAATAGTTGTAAAGCCCTCTTAACAGCTATAAAGAATCTCATTAAGGAAGGAAAAATCAAAGATCCCTCTCCAAAGCCCAGCACTATGAAAAACCCTTTACCCCTATTCAAAAAGGTGGTGAATATGGTTGAAATAGACAATTTCGAGGCCTACATCATCCAACTTTTAAAACATAAGAAAATTGTGGAAGAAGTTATTCTCAATTTAGAATCGAGCCTATCATTAGATTTCATACTCAATAGAATTATCCAAGCTAATTCAATCAAAGAAGAGCTCCCCGATGCTTGTTGCATGACTAAGGAACCTATTGACCTTGACTACGTTAAGCTTTTTCACCAAACCATGAGTGAACCCATTGATCTCAATGATGTGGACTATGATGAGAATGACAAATACCTAATGTTTATTGTGGAAACCAAGGACAATCATGTATTTTATGTGAAGGATGGGAAGGTGATGCAGATCACTAGATGCGGTAGGGTTTACCAACCTAATGTAAGGAGAATTGTTTAAATTGATGAGCACCAAAATGAAACCAACCTTTAAGATGTCCCACTAACAGTAAAAGATAAATTAGAAGATGATTTTGTTGTAAAATAATTAAAGCAAACTCAAGCCAAGTACAACATTTTGCAGTTATTGATCTAGTCAATAGATCATGAGACTGCTTTAATAAAGAAGTTGATGGAGATGCAATCTATCCCAACTACTTCTCCTACGAAATGTGTAATTTGGTTGGAGGGGGGATTTTGCCTAAAACCTTCGAACCCATTACCTTTACATTCCTTGACCTTTCTCCCGAAGGAGTGAAGCACAACAAAGGTTAAGATGTTTGATCAAGTCATTCCATGCGTAATGGTAAATGATGGTCCTTCTCTAAACTTGTGTCCACTCAAAATACTTCTCATATCAGTCTCTCCATGGAATAGTTGAAACACTCAAATACTATTATCAAGACATACAATGATTCAAAGAGGGAAGTTTTAGGGACTTTTGAGGTTGAAGTTATTGTGGGGGAAGTATCTACACATGTGTTGTTTACCATTTTGGATATTCTGGTTACCTTCTTACTATTGTTGGGTCGACCATGGATTCACTCACTAGGGGTAGTTCCATCGACACTGCACCAAAAGATTAACTTGGTCCATAAAGGAAAACCTATCACTTTGGAAGCTGATGAACAATCAGTTATCGCCGCAATAATAGGAGAATTTTCCTGCATAACCATGATCATGAAATTTCAAAAGGATGAAATAGAAAAGATATATGCACTTTGGGTATTCAAGTATTTGTTAAAGAAAGGGTATAAGCGCAGAAGAGGTCTTGGACGTGAACTTTAAGGAGAACCATCCCTACCTAAGATTAATGCTCAAAAAGGAAAAAAAGGCTTGGGTATGCCAAAGAGGGAAATGTGAGGAAGATATGCCAAAGCGCCATTAACATGATGTCTGTTTGCAAAACGGAAGAGCAAGAACCGTATCATGGTCAACTTGAACCAATAAAACTAAGCGAAAAAGAGGTTTCGGGATTTGATATCTTCAATGACGTCTATAGATTTAGGGAATGTTGCTTCATGGGAGAGGGATCTATTGAGTCCGCCACAATGCTTTCGCTTCACTCATAAAGGGACTATTCTTCGATGAAGTTAAAGAAAGGTCAAAATTTGAAGACACCAAAGACAAGAATTAAATGACTGGAAAGGAGAAAGAGGATCTTCATGAAGTTGTGGATGATTTTATCAATGAATACATGATAACCACACCAACCGATTCACCTATTGAAGACTATGAAGATTGCTTAATTTCCATTTTTGATTTATTAGATAAAAACATTGTAGCCTACGAGGCTAATTTATCCATGAATAAGAATAACCATTTCACTTTCTTGTTTGATGTCTCACCTAATGATGCATTGCATTCACTTGAGCAACATAATGTCTTTAGCATACATGATAATGCTGTGAATGAAGTTGACTTGAATACAATTGAAAATCTTAAACTTGTATATGTTTCAAATGACTTGTATCTCATAGAAAAAAGTGAGATAATAAAAAGCATGTGGTAGCGTTCACTTGGTCTATGAGGATAAGCCCGACATTAACAGAGAAACAGCCGAGCAATGCATTTTGATAGATTTGAAATTTAAACCCGTTAAATAGAAACTTTTCCATTTTAGACCCGAGTGGACCGAGAAACTCAAGGCAGAAATTTCCAAGTAGATTGAGGCCAACTTTCTAGAAGTGGTTGAGTATCCGACATGGGTCACTAACGTGGTTCTCGTAACTAAGAAAGATGGAAAAGACAATGTTTGTGTGGTTTATTCAACCAAACTTTCGCTTTATCACGGAGTGTAAAGGGGAATAAGCGAAGTTTAACTGCTTCTTCAGGGACATTGGGCATTCTGAAAGTATCACAGACTTCTAAAAAGTTTGCAATGTGGGAATTTGGATTTTCATTGGGTA
>CATIWQ010341107.1:0-13209 GCA_949673415.1 Euphorbia schlechtendalii | reverse complement strand
CACGTGCTTCTCTCCCCCATCTTGATGCTCCCGGTAATGCTTCAATCGGTGACCATTTACCTTTTGAATTCCCTCCGGAGTGATGATCTCTACCATTCCCGAGGGATATGCTTGACTAACAACGAACGGTCCCGTCCACCTTATGCACATGTGATGTTTGTCTATTTTCTGTGAGATAATGCCTGATATATGTAAATTTAATCACTTAGACTTTGTGACTTTATCCAAAGCACTTGTAAAATGGTAAACTTTCTACCTTTCCTTAGAATTTGAATTGCAGAAGAAATGGAGAACTCAAAAAATGTTTTAGGCCCTATCTAAAAATATAAGAAAATCCAGATAAAAAATTTAAAATGATAGGCAAGTTTTTAAAAATACATTGTTAACAAATGATAAACGTAGTTTTAAAATTTAGTACATTGTTATCAATTAATGATAAAATTAATATAAATATTTTTATTTATTATATTTATTTTGAAATACTTGGGAAATAATGGTTTAGGACCTTTTTATATTAAATTACTTAAAACTATAAGTTGATTCGTTATTGTGTTTGAAAAACCCCCGGAGAGTCAATGTAACTCTCCGGAAGCTAAAAGTTTGAGATAGGAGAAAATTTCGGGGCGCGGTCCACAACGAGGTTGGTTTCCATGCTTTCTTACAAAACTCTCATCTCTCTTTTATTAAATAAAATAGTTACAATTCTCAAGAAGAGAATAGTAACTTAATTACAAAGTATGAATCTCGAGTTTACAAATAAGTCCAAAGACGTTAAACAAACACTACGCTTATTACAATAAAAGAAAAACCAACAGAGATTAATACTCAATAATAAAATATCGCCGGTGTCAAGCTTTCCTTCAAATATCCACTTGTTGCGTCGCTTCCAAATAGACCAATTAATAGTAAGCCAAAGAGAGATCCCAAAGTCGAAAGAGTTTCCCTGCCGAAAAAGAGAAATCCATATGCTAAAAAATCCATTATAGAGTTAGGGATTGGTAGAGGAAGTTCCAACCATTTTAAAGCCCCCTTCAAAATTTGCCAACTTGATCGGCATAATAAGAATAAATGGTCCATCATCTCCTCCTCGCCATAGAAAGGACAAATGGACTCTTCTTCCATGATACAACCTCTCGATAAAAGGAAAGCACGAGTAGGTAATCTACCATGGAAGAGTAACCAACCAAAAAATTTAATTTTCGAAAGGATACAAGCGGACCAAATCATTGTGAAGTCCAACGATGGGGCTGTCCAATTTGGAGAGCAGTGGAAAACAACTCTAAAAGAGGCTGCTGAGTAATGTTTTGCTTGACCAAAATCCCAAAAGAAGTTGTCGTTGTCTAACCCGAAGCGGGGCTGCTGCTCGGAGGAAGAGGCTGACGTCAAGCCATCAATAAGGGAAGGGACAGCCATGCGGATCCAATATTGAAGATGGCAGCAGCGGTCACGTTGAGAAAAGTGAAGATTTCGCTTCCAAAAGGGGCGGCCAAATGAGTTAGAGTAGAACAACGTTTATTATTGCATAAAGAATAAAGATCCGGGAATAGGTATTGTAAAGGCTTATCCTATGTCCAATTATCATGCCAAAAAGAAGATGAAATTATGTTTCCAATTCCCACCCGACAATGATTGGAAAATAAATACCAATGAGCCTTGTTACGGACACAACAAGCAAAATTGATCTTCAAATAGGCGATAAAGATGCGCTATCTGCCATAGTAAAATCCATCCAAGAATCAAACCCGTGGCATGCAACACAAATGGAATACCAAAGAGAGTCGCGATTAACCATTCTAATTTTCCAAATCCATTTGAAAAGGAGGCTGGAATTTATTAAGGAGAAGTCTCTTAAATTTAAACCACCGAGCCAATAAGGTAGATTGATCATTGCCCAACTAATCTTGAAAACTCCACTTAAATTTGAATCCCTTCGCCATAAAAAATTCCTCATTAGCTTTGATAAAGACACATTAATAGAAGAAGGCATCTTATGTAATGATAAAATGTAAACTGGAAGGGAAGATAATACCGATTTGAGCAGAACAAGGTGGCCAGCGTAAGAGAGACTACGACCTTTCCAATTCGCAAGACGCTTCTTGAATTTGCTCATCAAAGGATCCCAACATACCAATGGTAAACGATTAATACAAAGAGGTGTGCCAATGTAATTGATTGGAAATTTCTCAATCTGACATCCTAGCAACGTTGCCACTGATTGGAGAAATACATAAGAATAGTGAATGCCAAGTAACGTACTCTTGTGAAAGTTAATTCGGAGACCAAATATGATCTCAAAGCATTTGAGAATGCCGATGAGATTCCGAAGTGCATCCAAGTCAGGGAGAAGGAAGCAAAGAGTATCATCGGTGAATTGCAGGAGGGGCACGTTGCGAATAGAAACATCTTCCTCCATTCTCGGGATAAAGCCTTCTTTAATGCTTGCGTCTAGCATCTGTTTTAATCCTTCAACCGCTAAGACAAAGATGAAAGGTGAGAGGGGAGCACCCTGTTTAACCCCTCTACGAATCTGAATTGGATATGAAGGAGAGCCATTGATAAGGGTTGAAGTCGTTGATGCTTTATGATAATTGGAAAGCCATGAAATCCATTTCTTGTCGAACCCCATTCTCACAAGTACCGAATCAATAAAATCCCAAGAAACACAATCAAATGCTTTATGAAAATCTAATTTCAAAACTAAACAAGGAAGACGACGAGAGTGGTACCTGTTTATAATCTTCGAAGCTAGGAATGAGCACTCATGAATGCTGCGGCCTTTAATAAACGCAAATTAACTGTTGGAGATAATGTCGGGATGGATCAATTGGAGTCTCAAAGCTAATACTTTCACCACAATCTTATAAATACCGTGTATGAGTGCAATTGGTCTGAAATTTCTAAGAGATGCAGCACAAGCAACTTTTTGGATGAGTACCGTAAGAGAGGTTTTGATTGAGCATGGGAGTTGAGAAGTGGCATGGAAATTGGAGAGGAGGCATATAATTTCAGGCTGAAGGTCATCCCAAAAATCATTTGTAAAAATGGAAATTGAATCCATCTAGGCCCGGAGATTTATTCTCCCCACAATCACATATCACACTCCAAACTTCCTCTATCGAAAAAGAAGCCGTCAACAAAGCATTTTGAAGATCTAAAACTCTTGAGAAATGAAGCTGATTGAGCAAGAATGGAACCCTAGGTACTGCAGAAAATAGATTTGTATAGAATGCTCGAATAGCCGAGGTGATCTCCGCTACATCCGATGATAAAACACCGTTAACTTCCACTTGTAAAATCTAGTTGTTGCTGAAATGGGCTGATGCTAAGCGGTGGAAGAAAGAGGTGTTATTATCCCCTAATAGGGTCCACGCAACCCTTGATTATTGGTGACGCAAACTCTCGAAGCTATGATGTAAAATGTTACGAGTGTTTTTCTCCTTAGCTAATTGCATAGACAAGGCCGAGGACAATGGTCGGCTAATATCACTTGAGGTGAGGTTTAATACAATCAATTCCTAGTCCTTAATTCTCCTTTCAAGTTAACCAAAGTTGGAAGCATGCATAGGCCAATTGCTTTGCTCAAAAGGCAGAGTTTATGAGCAATGTCACTGTTGCTGTGATTGTTACAAATAGCAGCCCATTTTTCCTTAAGAAATGGTAAGAAACTAGGAGCCTCCCACCATAAATTAATAGAGCGAAAGGGTTGACGCCCTTTGCGAGAGTACGGTCTTTAATTGAATAGGATTGTAAGATGATCCGATAGATAATTATCAATCATCGCAATAGTCACCGAAGGCCATGAATCCAAAAATTTGCATGATGCAAGGACTCGATCAATGCGTGAGAAGGCAACGCTATTATGCCATGTGTAATTACGGCCATGGAGAGGTAGATCTAGAAGTTTAGAATCACGTACAAAATCTTGGAAACAATTCATACTTACTAACAATCTTCCACTAGACCTTTCTAATGGAGATAGGATGTCGTTGAAATCACCACATATTAGCAAATTAGGGTGATTAAGAACAAAGGGCAGTAGCTCCAACCACAAGGTGTTACGCTCATCGCTATTTGTGGGACCATAAATAACAATCAAAAGGAAAGAAGAGCTGGGCTGCTCAATACGGAGGAGGACCCATCTAGATGTGGAGTGGATTTTGTGAGAACGAATGCTAGATGAATTCCATAACACCAAAATACCGCCCGATAAACCTTGCGAAGGAACAAGAAGATAATCAAAATTATTATAACCCCAAATAGACTTTACCATTAATTCCGGGACCAAACAAACTTTAGTTTCTATAAGAGCTAACAAATCCATATAGTGTTTACGCAACATTGATTGAAGAAATCCTTGCTTAGCCTTGTTACCAAGACCACCTCTACAATTCCAGCATATAAAGTTAAATGACATATAAAAGAAATGTAAACCAAGAGAAAACTCAAACCGCAGACATTATGAAGTGGAGATAGAATACATGACCTGCATGATTGTATCTCGGTGTCTTTCCTTGAAAATGCCCAGCTTTGTTCCAATATCAAAAGCTGTGGCATTATCCATAGCCATTTTGGTTGCTTTATCACGGGAGAGAAGGATGAACCTATTCATATTACTTATGTCTGGACCAGAGGAGGATGAATAGCTGGGTTGCGTTTTGGCCACAATTACATTGCTGTTGTCCAACTGAATTTGCAGCAGGGACTGAGAATGGGGAGGACTTTCCAGAGCAGCCATCGAGATAAAGTCTGCTCCATTCTAGTGGTTAGATGGTGAGACAGGAGCACTGTTGGAGGGGGAGAGTTGATAAGTGTATAATTACACTTATTATCATGATAATTTCACACATTAAACACTATAGTTTGAGTCATTTTTATACTTCATATAAAAGATTTCACGTGGTATGTAGTTGTTTTTTATGCAATTGCAGATACTAGGTAAATCTTGAGAGTGAAATGATCAAAAGTGGAATTCTATGAAAATAGAGTGAAAAAAGTGCAAAATATTGCGTGGAATTTAAAGATTTGGCTTAGGATCGAAGCTGTCGAAGATTGGTGAAGTTTCGAGGAGATATCTGAAGAAAACTCATTTCACGTTCGCGACAATCATTCGCGGTCGCGACTTGTTCACTTCAGAAATAGAAATATGCCAATAAAAGATTCACGGTCGCGAATCACATATCGCAGTCGCAACATGGATGGTTTTCTAGTATTATCCTCTTAACTACCAACCGCCAGATAAGTATGATCAACCGCCATCAACCACCAACGAAAAGACACTTATCAGGAGTCAACCAATCATGAAAAGATGCCTATCCATTGTGGATCAAATCAAAGCCTCTCAACCAATCACATTGAAGAGATGCAATTTTTCACCAATGGATGTAACTCTTCGTTTGGATAGACGCAACCCTTCAAACTCTATAAATAGGGCTCCAAATCCTCAACAATTTTGTGCATGAAGAGCGCAGTGGTGTATTAAGTGGAAAGTGCAGTGAAAAAGTGATAGAGAGATATAATGTGTGTATAGTTAGATTCGCTACGTTCTTAAGTGTTAGCGAGAAAATGTTTAAGTGATTCGATTCCTTGTTTCGGTCACTAGATTTCTCTACATATTTGAGCGATTGTTGTGTAATTGTACTTGCAAATCACTTATCAATAAAAGTTTTCGTTTTTCAATATTCGTTTGTTCGATATTCGTAAAGAATAGCATCCTTGCGGAGGTTCTGTACGGGCCGAGACCGAATTCAAAGCAGACGCAGGAATTGCGGGAATTGACGACTCCCATTAAAGAGTGGATACGGTTTAATCAACTTTAGCTTTCACTTACATACCTTACAACTTTGCTATGCTTTCTACTTATACTTTCTATTTCGATGTTTATGATATGTCTGTGTGTCATAATGTGTATTTCGTGCTAAGTCTCTTATGTTAATCAAGTTATATGCGTTGGCGTTAATTTTAAGAGTAGTTTCGGAGTTAACAATATCGTGTATAATCTCTGGATCTGTGATAAAATGCTGTTTAGTGAGCCAACAATTTTGGAATGGTAACTTGCTAAATGTGGCTATGTGAGAGCGACCTGTACTAAGTATAGTATTGATGTTGTCCAAGTTTTCATAATTGTCTTATTTCGTTTGCGCTAGATTTAGAAAAGTTATTTCATGTGTTGCTCTGCGGTGAATCATTGAACATCTGAATATCTAGAACCGAATTTGTTAGATAATCTAGAGGGTTAGAGCAACTTTGTTAAACTTGCATGTTTTCTCTGCTAAACTTATTCGTAGTGAAAATCTATTTATTTAGAGTTTCTAATCTATCACATCTATATTTACTCAACTTTTCTAACTAATCTTTCTACCCACAAAAATCTCTAATCTATTTTTATTTTATTTACTTTTACGCTTCCCTAGTTATCTTTAGATCAGATTCCTTCCCTGTGGGTTCGATATCTTTTAAAATTACATCGCAACTGTATACTCGCAGTTATCATCATTTTTCTATGTGGTAAGGGGTATTGACAAAACCTACATTGTATATGTGAACAAGTTTTTGGCGCCGTTGATAGCCAACAGATCACGAGATTTTGGAACCATATTAGATTAAACTTATCAGTAGAAAAGTGGCGAACAATAGTGACGGGACTGAGCAATCCCCACTATCCACATCAGAAGACATGGAATTATTTGCGCATGAGGAGCATGCAACCACTTGACGGAACTTCACCCAAACGGGAAAGAAAAATCTCCTACCCCATAGGATTATCTTCCAATCGCCATAATTTAAGGCGATCGACATGAGACATGAGATAACATCCAATCTGCTAGGGCAATCAAAGTCATAGTCGAAGTGGATTATATTACCGAATAACTTTCCCAAATGTAAGAGAAGATCCTTTGTTATCATACTTGGTGGAACTTCTAGAATATCCACATAAACCACGCATTCAGTAGGCTTAAAATCGTTCGATAAAGGTATGACATCCGTAAACAAGTCCTTGAGATAAAGCCAATTAGATTCAACAAATGCCTTAAGAGCATCAACCGAGTGAAAAGAAACAAGAACCTGATCACTGCCTAACGGTGTAATAAATTTCGTTGCAAAGCTACATCCCCGAATAATGTCAGACAACCTAGGGATCAAAGATAAGTCCTTGACCTTCGCAATACATGAAACATTGGTCCACTTTGAAGCTTCAAAACTCGTATCAACCACTACTTCAATTGAATGTTCCTTTGACGAAACCACTTCTGCATAGGAGCGGCTGCCCCTGGGAGAATCTCTGAATCTGTGACTGACCTTGGCCTTATTCTTGGACAGATTATGCTGCTGGTTAGAGGAAGAGGGTGGGGCTGAATTACGATTAAATTTCTCCTTAAAAGCACGGAGACGAATGGCACAAATGGAGATCGAATTAAGGCGATACAAGGCCTCGTGGAAAGGGATGGATCCATCATTCAAAAAGAAACCAAAATTTAGGTTTCTAGCATTACGTTTCCAAGCTTCATAGACATAGCCATGAACGCCATATTTCACAAACACACTACGTAAGGCTGAGGCATCTTGAGAATTAGGGTAATTTTCGAAGTATATTTTTGTTTGAGTTGGGGGGAAACGGGAGCTAGGGTTAGGGCGGTGGTAGGCGTGGGGGTTGGCACCAGCAGAGGCCGCCTGAGAATGGTGGGAAAGTGGTGGACGGTGGCTAGGGTTAGGTTTGGGGACCATGGTGGCGGCAAGGAAAAGGTTGTTTTTTTAAGTTGATTCGTTATAATGGAAATATGTTTACTTTTTTTCACTGTTTTAAAAGTCCCCGCCTAGGTCCCTGCCTAGGCGTCATATTGAAAGTCGCCGCTCGACTACACCTAGCGTCTAAATCCTATCAACTAGCATCTAATTCCGCGTAGACCATGATTAATCTCCGCCTAAGCCCCAATTAATTTTCAACCGCCCGATTAGCGCCTAACGCCTTTTAAAACAGTGTTTTTTTTATAAAATGAGTTTGAATTATTGGATTACTGACCTGGCATACAATAAATACCCATACTCATAGATCATCATAAATAGCCACAACCTACCTAGGAGGAGGAGAAGATCCTCTATGGTTGAATTTCAAACTTTGTGTGGTCTGATTTTTCAAATAGTCATCCATTTTGAAATAGATGGTGGCTCTGATCAACAAACTTGGACCGTTTTCAGTTGAGAGAAGTTAGGTAAGAATTATGAGATAGTATTTTTCATCTGCTCTAATTAGCTGACTTTGTAAGCTTTATTCCAATCACATGCAATGCAAAAAAATTTACCTTCGCTTAGTTGCCTATCTTGAATTTAGAAAGTAAACTTTATCCAAATCAAGTAATTAAAACACTACTGAAAGCAAACCATATTTTTGGGTTTGGTGAAGGAATTAAGAAAGTAGATAAAGGGTTTGGTGAAGGCATTAAATAAGCATTGTTTGGTGAAGGCATTAACAAATTTCATTTTCATACCCAAAACCCTGTTTATCTTGATTAAACTAAAATGGGATCTGGTTGTAAAAAAGAGTTGGCTTGTCTACTTTAATTCTTGGTTGTTGGTTTTGATTGATACAGTAGTTCTTTGGCTGTCTTCTTCATTTTCCTGGCCTCTTATATGGTTACTCTTTTTTTTATTTTAATCAAACTCTATTGTAGATTGTATTTTTTCTGCTCCTTATTAGCTAAATCTGGTTGTTTCCACTGCAAATATCTTCATTCAAGTATAACTTGCATCTCTAATTTTCATCTTTCTTTTTCTTAGAGGTAATTCACTATTTGGATTTATGAAGCAGTTGGTTTTGTTTCGGACTTTGCAAAATCAAGCAAGTAACTTCTAAACCGTTCTCTTTGAGGTTTCTTCGGAGTTAGTGTTTGCTGTTGGAGCGCTTGGGTATTAAATCACTGTCTTTGAATTCTAAAATCACATGTTTGTTAATTATGCATTAGAAATCAAATGGCAGCTGTGAAAATTTCTTTTGTGATCTGCTTGTTTGTGAGTTCTTAGGAAATCTTATTTTTTTAATTTCTCTATGTGATAAGTAGTTCAATTTAATTTGGATTACTTATTTTGGGGCATAGAATAAAGTATTCTTGTCTAGTTCTTGTTAATTGCTTTTTTTTTTTTTTGGAAATTAGATAAGTGAATTGTGTAACATTTTTAAAGAAAGGAAATCGGTTAGCTAGTGTTCCTTAGAGTTATAGTTTGAGAAATAGCTGTTGCTTATTATCTCGTAATGTCTGCAATTGTTTTTAAGCTGAATGATTGAATATATTATTGTTGTTATTCTAGTCCTTGTGTTTAGGGCTCATCTTCTTTTTTCTATTTAAGTCTTTTAAGATAGGTGGTTATTCTATGTGGAAAGAGAAGGTAAAAGGCTGTTTTAATTCAACAAACATGAAATAATGCGTTGCTCCAGAGAGAAGGCTTTTTCTAGTACTTTAACAGTTTAACTGAGGAAGAAAATGATGAAATTATGAAACTGGCATTTTCTACCATTGTTTGGAAATATAGTGATAACTTTCGTAGTAGGGTTACAGGTCAAGCAACTGTTAGTATTTTAGTGTAATTAGATCGACTAGTTTGACTAATGCGATCGTGACATTTCATTGAACAAGTCGAGGAGAGTGCGGAGTGCACTCTTATTCGGGTTCTGTTACGATTTGAGAGGTCCGAGGGACGGCAGCCACTGGCGGGGTCCTGGGTTAGCACCCCAGCTGAACCCACGCATCCATTGAAAAATTCAAAAAAAAATGAATTTTGGACCGAAACAGTGAGTCTGTTGGACATAACTGAAACTCGAAAAAACATTTCTTTTAGACATGGCTGCTACCCAAAACAATATGTTTATTGACATTTTGGTTATTTATTTCACCAAAACGAAACTGGAAAACATATAGAAAAACTCGGTTGTTTTTCATAGCAAATCAAATTTTCGTTCTTGATGAAATTTCTGGTTTTATCCGATTGAAAATTTGGTGAACCAACCAAATAAATTTCAATTAAGGCGTATTTGCAACTTCAGAAACATCCAAGAAATCCTCAAATTCCAACATATAATATTAGAAATTAATGAATAAAATGGATGAGCTTTTTAAGACTACTAATACCGTTAAGTAGCTTTCTTCAATGAACAATTATTCAATTTCAAAATGAACCCTCAAAAGAATATACATCGATCTCTTTACATGATGGGGTTTGGAGCTGGAGGTGATGGCAGAGCTGCTGTAGTCAGAGAAGTTGGACCTAATAGAATCGTTGTTCTGAATTGCTGATGCGGGGCTATTGCAAGCCGGAGATGATATCAATCTGAATGCTACAACATATACAAATTATTAACGCAATTAATACAAATTATAAAATATTTCAAACTACATTTCAAAATCATGGCAAACAAAAAAGCCATGTAAAATGAATACATTTTTTCAACATAAAAAAACCAAAATTAAACCCAATTTGGAATGAATTATGAAACTTTACATTAAACGGGCTCATATAGCCTTCTAATTATATTAAATTTTTTTTCTATTGTTAAAGTTTTAATAATATTAGTATAGCTATGGTGTGGGATAATACTGTAATAATATATAGGATTAATGCATCTACACTCCCCTAACTTGTCCAAAAATGACTATTGCCACCCTGAACTTTGAAATGTGACAAATAGCCTCCTGTACTTGTCTAAAACGCGTTACTTTACCCCTCGTAAAAATATCAACTTCAAGAACAAAAAGAAGAAAATAACGGGCCAAGAATTAATACAATATTATGATTAATTGAAGAAAATATTTAGAATAGAGATGAAGTTTTGAAGAAGACGAAGAACATATATTAGAGAATTTGAATGGTAAGAATTAGAATGTTAGGGATTTTTTTTATTCATTTTCTATTCCACCAGCATACTTCACGCACGTGTATTTTGATGGTCATCCATGTAGCAAGTCAGGTTAGTACAAGGGGCAAAATGACACGTTTTAGATAAGTACATGGGGCTATCTGTCACATTTCAAAGTTTAGGGTGAGAACAACCCTTTTTGAACAAGTCTAGGGGGGGTGTAGATGCATTAAACCTAATATATATGTTACATCATAGCCATCTGCCATATACTCACAGTTCTGTCATTTCATAGTCACACTAGTATTATGATACCAACTTGGTACTAGAAGACAAAAGTTATAGCATGATTGATAAGTCTATATAAGTCATTGAATCTAAAGTTTCATATTTATCCATAATTGAGTTTATCTTGGGTTTATTAAGTTGGACAAAAGTATTAATTTGATTTGGTTTTTTTTAACTGTCATGCATTTGAAATCTGGTGATTTAGGTTTTTTTGTATAATTTGTGTCAGCTGTATTAGTAGCTTGTATTTGTTGTAGTATTCAGAGTGACATGATTCCCAACTTGCACTAGCCGCACATCCTGCAAATCATCACCAACGGCTCTATCAAGTCCAACAGCTTCTCCATCGACTGTAGCAGCTTCGTCATCACCTCCTAACTCCAAACCTCAGAACAGGTAAAAAGATAATGATCTATGTACATATATTAATAAAATGCTTCACCCTCCTGCTTTATATTTAGGAAACTTTTTCTTTGAGTTTATAAATTATTTAATCAAACTGCTTTAAGAATGATTGCTACTTGTTTAACAGATTTATAAAATTTCAAGCTATAAAATAAATTCCCTATCTTAGCAAGGGAAGCTAGATTTGCTACAAGTTGTATTTGACCCTAATTTAAACTTAAATTTAAACGATGACAAGGCGTAAGATATCTTGAAAATTATACTTACTGCAATGCATTGAGTTGGATATATAAGGTCCAAGGGAGGCCTATTATACCGCCCTATAAGCCTAAACTCTTCCTCCTCCAGTAGGTAGTATATGCCAAGAAATTCCATTTCTACGTGATCAATGACATTGGATTTTTAAAACACAAATTAATGGTAAAAGTGAGTATGAAAACCATTTTTGCCTTACTATATAATTTTAACCTTCTAGGGATTCAGGGATGGTATGGTTTTCATACTCTACATTGAACGGGTTTTTGTTATGCGAATTGTAAAGATATGGCTAGCAATGTTTCGACAGGATAATTCCTATGACTTCGGGACTTCTCTTTGGTTAATCATTAATTGGTTCATTTGGAAGCGTCGCAACATGTGGATTTTTTAAGGAAAGCTCGATAATAGAGATATCTTGGCGGCAAGTGTTAATTTTTGTTGGTTTTTGTTTCTTTGTAATAGACGTAGCATTTGTTTAACGTTCACGAACCATTTTGTAAATCCAAAATTTTTACTTTGTAATTAAGTTACTTTTCTCTTCTCGAGAATTGTAACTATTTTATTAATAAAAGAGAGTCGGGAGTTGTAGGCAAGCGGGGAAATTAACCTAGTTGGGGATCTTACCTCGAAATTTTCTTTCATCTCAAACTTTTAACTTTCAGAGAGTTTACACAGACTTTCATGGAGATTTTCCAAAAAAATAGAGCAGGTTTATATATAGTGTAAGGCAACTTTTTTGGACTGACATCATTTAATACTTTAATTAGTAAATCTTAATTTAAACCAACCATAAAAAGATTATAACATCAAATCGTAATTAATTTGCTATCACTGTAGGCTTTCAGTGAAGTTTCATGATTAAATCCTACCAATGCAGTGTTTGTTGAGCATGGCCCATTATTTTTAAGGTATACCCTGCTCGCAATTATTTTGGAATTAATTCTTTCAGCTCCAACTTACAAGTTATAACATAATGGTTAAATAGATCATTAACCCTCTAAACTTGGCAACACAATTAACACAAAGTACATATACAAAGCACGAATATTACACATATGAAAGAAAGCTTGAGCATATATATGATCATGCCTGGTAGAAAAACATTTTTATTTGAAAAACTCTCGAAGAGTCGATGTGACTCCCCGAAAACTAAAAGTTTGAGGCGGGAGAAAATTTCGGGGTGGGGCCTCCAACTAGATTGGTTTCCACGCTTGCCTACAAAACTCCCGACTCTCTTTTATTAATAAAATAGTTACTATTCTCAAGAAAAGAAGAGTAACTTAAGTACAAAGAATAAATCTCGGGTTTACAAAGAGGTCCGTGGACATGAAACAAATGCTACGCCTATTACAATGAAACAAAAACCAACAAAGATGAATGCTTGCTACTAAGATATTCCGAAGGTCGAGTTTTCC
>CATIWQ010341065.1:0-13309 GCA_949673415.1 Euphorbia schlechtendalii | reverse complement strand
AAGAATGGTCATAGCTCCCTGATTAATGAGGGCTACCAAACCAATAAAGAGAAAAGACAATTCTATATACTGTTGCTATATCTCTGAAAGCAGTTCATCTCTTCTTACGATCTTTCTTTCTCGTTTTCTTTTAAGTCCATGTGCCCATCTCAGACTGTAACTGTAGGGGTATGCAAATGATTCAGTAACCGAATTATCAATATAAACTAAATCAAAATATTAATATAGTTCGGTTATTTTAAAAATTCGGTTTGGTTAGGTTTGCAAAATGTTAGTCCTTCAGTTATTCGGTCCAGTTTGATTTTTGTGTAAAAAACCATAATAACCGAACCGAATCGAATTATACATAAACACACAATAAAAATTTATTTTAATGTCACACCTTATTCATCTTTTCGAAAATGTACTTTTACTCCTTTGTGTGTCTCTACTAAATTATTTATTTCATTGTAATACTTATATTCAATTTACATTTTGAATTTCAAGCGTTAGAATTTGAAATTTTTGTTAATTAATTGAAAATTTCATTTTGGATAGATTTTTAACCAAACCGAATAATTTATTTCGATTTACTTAATTCGATTTTGATTCTTATTCGATTCGGTTAATTCGATTTGGTTCGGTTTCGATTGAATGCGCACCCAGGATAACTGCAAACTCATCTTCAACAAGTTCATTGAAGATCCACTTTCTATTCATTCCTCGTTCTCACCCAACAGTCTTTCACATGCATTTATGGCTGGCCGGGGAGGCAAAGTCGCCAGGAACCTATACGGTCAATGGAGTTTTCCGGCGACTAGGTGGGCTTCTTCCTCTGCAAGCCCACTCTGGCTCCGCTCCTGAATCGAGCCAAGCAAACAAACAAACCCATTTCCCTTAACCCCACTTTCTTTTACATACGTCATCACATTTAATTTGCTTCAGTGGCTTGTTGTGTACATTTGTTAGATTGGGAAAAATCTCCATGTTCTAGTCAGGTAGATGGCAAAGTCACTGTTCTTCCCAGAGTTTTAGAGCAGGTCTTGTTGATTTCTCCTTTTCTTTGGAATCACATTTCTGTCACTTTAATGCTTCAAATGTTCCTGTAGAATATCGTCAACTGTAAAGATCAGTTTTACTTGATGAACTACATAATCCAGATGATCATTACTTGCAGAATCTTGACACATAATCGGCAGCATGCTCCCAACTTCAGGTACACCTTTTTCCATAATAAGGACATGCCAGGCGCACTCAACGCACAAAAAGCCCACACCCGAAGCAAATAAAGCGCACGTACACAAAGTTTCATAAAAATATTATTATTATAGAATATTTATAAAATATAACAATTAATCTAATAACAATAGAAATGTTACAGCACATGTTGTATAATTCACATCAAGAAACTTTTTTTTTTGAAAAAACATCAAGAAACTAGTTATTAAAAATTCCAAACTTATTCAAAAATTTTTGATGTTCAATAAATATAATCATAAGTTTCACTTAATTGATTTATTAGTATATAAAATTGAATTCAGAAAAGTAGCATTGGATTTTAATGAAGGAAAATAAATAGAATGAAAAGTGAATAGAAAGGCTGCCAGAACTTACTTGCCGAGTAAGTAGGTTTTCATACAATAGTCTAACCTATTACTATTAAATGAAAAACCAAGAGATATTGAAGTATCTAACGGTTATTACTTTTGATTTCTTCCAAAAGATAAAACAATAAATTTCAAAAACAGGCTTCTTTTCTCATAAAAAGCATTACCTCTTTCTCACAAGGTCTTATCCATGGCCTGTCCTCTACTTTAGTTTACTTCTTCTTGTTTGTTTTCTTCTCATCATGGAGTCCATTTTTTCATCTGATGTTTCATTTTCTTCTCCTTCTTTTCCTTTGCCTCGAGTATAATAACATCATAATCGGCAGTGAGGCTGCAAAATTGCAGCAACCTTCAAACTGACAAGCTGTTTTTTTTTTAATTTTAAGACATTTGCGCCTAGTTTTGCAGTGCACTGTGCCTTGTGCGCTTTTGACTACTATGATTAAGTATTTGTGTTTTTTCATTTATTTTCGTTATTTCTTCCCTGTATTTCCATGATAATTTGTGTTTTCTTCGTTTATTGTTGTTATTTCTTCCAGGTATTACCAGAGTTCCCGCAAGTGCCTTTTTCTAAATTGAGCAGTTCTATTGGTAAGGTATTTTGTTCTAAGAGAAATAATTCTCTCAAACGTTTCAATCAATGTACTTGCAGTGACTATTTAGCATGTGTGCATTTGATGTAACACTAGTATATTTACTATTTGAATTTGTACCAGAATTCACTCTGGTACAAATATTAAAAGTGCTTTTTTTATTTGTCTACAAAGAATTTTACTTTTTTTT
Source organism: Euphorbia schlechtendalii (assembly GCA_949673415.1). NCBI lineage: Eukaryota > Viridiplantae > Streptophyta > Magnoliopsida > Malpighiales > Euphorbiaceae > Euphorbia > Euphorbia schlechtendalii. Next base: position 10,940 of record CATIWQ010341065.1, on the reverse strand, counting down.
TTTTGAGTAATATGGGGCAATTTTTTGCCAATTTTGTCAATTGTGGGGTTTGAACCGCAACCCAACACATGTAAGCATTTTAATGCTCTTATGGCTTGCTTGTTTAGGTGCTAGTAAGCGTCTTTATGGTAGGCGTTTGAAGGGTATTTTCTTGGCAAAAATAACTGAGTTTTCTCGTACTACTAAAAGTTAGTTTTATGTTGCATTTGAACATATTTGTGGACATAAACTGATCTTGCTCGTAATGTGTTGTGCACCTATAAACACGAGATTCCTGTTTATGTTCGTCTTGTACAAACTTTAATCATTTATTTTCTTCTGCAGACTAACTTCTCCAGTCCCAAACACTTAATTGTGATGTATGATTAAGGAAATACTGAGGGAGAAATACGTACACATGGTTGTAAGACTTTGGTATTTGCTTATGAGCTTTCTAGAAGGCAGGCTCACTATTTTAACACAATGATGTATGATCCAGACAGGTAATGTTTCTAGGCTTCCATTTTATATACAACCGTTCATATTATTATCCTACAAAATAATTTCACTTTAGAAAACTCCACGGTTTGGAAAAAGCATTTGGAGGAGCCTTAGTCATTATTGATTGTACTACTCTAATACTAGATATTTTCAAACATCAAGATCATGTGAAGAGATTTCACAAAGATTATTACTTTTTGAAATTTCCTAAATATAAACAATTTTGAGGCTGTTATAGGTTGATTTAATTAAGAGGTAATACCACTAAATTTTGACGTGAAAAGTTATCTTATTAGCAATTGGTTATAATCTTTTATACTTGGTGAATAGAATTTTACGGAGAAGGGCTATTTGTCAAAAAACGCATATCCCTCTTAATTTGACGAGTAAGCTCTCTGGTAGTTAGCACTCTCACTATAAGAGCCTTTCTAGTTGCTCGTAGTCCATCTAAGTGGGTATTAAATCAACCTATAAAAGCCTTAAATTTTTCAAATGATTGCACATGTTTGTATTAGGAAATCTTAATATAACTAATATTGCATGCAAAATCTCTTTGCATCATTCTTTCTCGGTGGTGGATAATATCAAGTATTAGACTAGTACGGTCAATGTTGATATGGCTTCTCCAAATGCTTTCTTTAGATTGTGAAGTTATCTAAAGTGAATTATTTTGGAATAATAATATTAACAGTTAACTCCGCCTGTGCGCACTTGCGCATTGCCGGTCCCAAGCCCGGAGAAAAGAGGAGGGTAGTGGTGTAGGTAGGCAACCTTGCTTGTTTGCCATATTGAAACGCTATGCACATAGGTAACTCATCTGCCAAATCAGGCAAACCTTCCAAAGATTTTTTTTTTTCATGTACAACAAAGCTTCATGGTGAAAATGCCCCAATCTTTTATGTCAAAGTAGTGTATCATCTTCATCATTGTGTACTGCAGCCTCGGCTTCCTCAATAAAATTTAAGGCAAAGCTCTTGCCTTTCATTTGAATATTGAATAACTCTTTGCCATCTGCATCTTTGATCATGCATTTTTTATCTTTGAAAAAACTTTGTATCTTTTCAAAGGAGCTACCCGACACTCAATAGGTTCTGTTTAATCGCAGCAACATATAAAATGTTAGAGATCAGTTTCAAACCTGTACAACTTTCTAATGCACTTTTTCCTTTGCCTTTTACCTCAATACGTGCTCCATTACCAATTTTGACTTGGGAAATAAATGTTGTGTCATGATCTCTGAATAGCTTTCGGTCATATGTCATGTGAGCTGTACAATCGCTATCTGCCAACCAACCTTTTGCAGAGCTCATATTGGCAAAGCAAGACACGGTAAAGAGCTGTTTTTCATCCTGTTGTTGAATTGCAGTTTTTGCTTTGATTTTCTTAGCTTCTTCGCTTTATGAGCTTTGAGTTGAGTCTCTGTATCAAGCAACTCAGGAAATTCATACACGTTCTCTACAGCCTCCCATAAATCATTAGCATTAAGATAGGCTTCCATCTCTACCCACATCTGGTAGTTTGTTCCGTCAAATAATGGAGGGGAAATCTATTTGTGGAGAATGAGAATTCCGAATCCATTGTTTATGTTTGTGTTTTGGAACTTCACAAATCCCTCAAATCAATCGCTTTGATACCAAACTATAGGATCATGAAGCATAAAACTATATATTCGGAAAGGAAAAGTGTATTTTGTTAGTAACTAATAATTAATAAAAGCTATTATTTTGTTAACAAACTACTATCTCACTGCATTACAAGCATTGCATGGACATGTATATAGTTTAGGCATATGATGTGCTTAGAATTAAGAGAGAGAATCTGTTATAAGTATCTGAATTCTGTTATTGTTTGAGTGACATTTACAAAGGATAACTAGCTATATATTCGCAGTTGAACCAGTACGTGGATTTTAGCGCATTTAGCTAAGGGTGTTGTTAATTGCCGTCTGCAATTACTACCAGTCGCTCGCTCAAATTACAAGTTTGCTCTCTGAAATCCATTATGGATGTTTGGCGAAACTGCTCCGGCGGAGGTGCAGGTGTTAGAATGTATATTATGCATTTATTTACCTTATCCTATGTTATGTTTATGTATTATTTTCTGAAATTTGGTTAAGTTGTTATCCTATGTTAAGTTGTTAGAAAATGTCAAAGTGTTGATTGAATTTGAAGAGTGAGCTAAGGAAAATGTCAAATGTGGAGCAGTAGAGGTGGAGTTGAACTAAAAGACTTGAATTTGGGAATTGATCCTCAATACTAGAAACTGATCTGCAGGCACAGTATCAACAGATTTGAGCTCTATCCCATTTTCGGAGTTGTTGACTTGGCAAAAACATGGCTGATCCACCTTTATGTTAATTAATCCTATTTTGTTGGTTTCTAATGATGCTAAAACCACTCCCAACTGTTATGGCCTCAACTGAACTCTATTGGACTTAGTGGAGAACATGGCACAGTTGATTAGAAAATAATAAGAACAATTTGTAAGTCAAGTTTTATAATGTCTCAACTTGTGTAAGCCCAGTGAAAAGTCGCCCACGCAGTGTTTCAGGCTGATATTGCAAGACTTTGTCTTTTTCTTTGTCCTTTCTTGCACATTGTAAACAAAAATGGGGCTTCCCATCGCACTTGCAAAGGACGCCCATGTCATCCAAAAGTATGTGGTTTATAGGGTCTAGTTTATGTGCCACATGCAAATCATTAGCATTTAAATCAAATTCGCACAAAGAAATAGCCAGCTTAAGAATGATGTCTCCTAGTTTTATAGGTCCACGTGATGTACTTGTTACCTGAAACTATGAGGCCAAAAAACACCCTAAATTGAAAGACTTCCTCTCCTTAAAACAATTGCATTTGGTTACAGTGGCTGAAAGTGAATGTAAAAACCAAACATGGGTTGACACAACACAATAATATGAACTCTTAGTGTTGGTAGAGAGGGATACTCAAATTTCAGTACATTTGAAATCATCAAGCACAACAGTAAAAGCAACAATACAATCATTAGACAAATCGTCTATATCCTCGACCAAACCTAAAGCAGCATTAAATTCATTCATAGAAAGTTCAAATTGCTTATCAATGACCCTAAAACATATAACCCCTTTGATCTCATAAGTTTGAATCAATTTCCTTTTAAACTCAAAGGTAGTATAAAATTCATAAACCAACTCATAATAGGAATTACAATAAATATTAAAAAAATTCTCCCAAACAGTTCTAGCAGTGTATTGACTTATGTTCGAGTTTACTTACAGTAGGGTTATCAAGTTTTTACCTTGAATAATCCTTCGAGTTTTGATGATTTCGAACCTTTTCTTAAGCTTCCCAGCAAAATATAGGCTGCCTTTGAGTTCTGCTGGAATAGTACTTTTTCCCTTGCCCAGAATGGTTCTTGAAACAGTTGTACTGGGTTTAGTTTGCTTTCTCTTCTTCGGAATCATTATCTCTTCCAAAAAATCGTTGTTGTCCGTAGACTTGTTGGAATCAGAATTCCCTTCATTTTCATTGTTACCCGAATCAGTCTCTAAATTGGATTTCTCGGTACTTCCCTCTTCCGAGTTTGAATGCCTTAAGTCTTCCTTATCACCATGTGAAATTGAAGTTGCATTTGTGTTAGATGAACTTTCTTTTATCACTCACTAAACCCGAATTACCTTTTCTTGTGTTTGAAGCCGAGTTGTTGTCGTATGCTTCTGAGAAATCACATCTTCCTTTTCCTTCCATGTGTTTGGTTTGGAACCCCCCAACACTTTCATCTTTTTCCCTTGTGGTGGTTCCGACGGTGGCGAACCCTGGCGAATAGCTCCTCTCCATGTTTGAACCATTGTGGTTTACCGAAAATGAGGTTCAACGACGCAATAGGGAACACCGTTGGATGGAAAAGAAAGAAGTGGAGGTGAGGAATTCAACGACGGGAGAGAAAAGTGGGTTGATGGTGGTGGTTCACTGATCGGTGTTTGAGACAGAAGGTGAGGAGTTGCTTTTGATAATTGGGAATAATGATGGCTAAGATGTTTTTAGGGTACATGGAAAGTGATTAGGTGAACTTTAATACTTGGGCCAAAGTCAAATATTTTCATCGGTTAAAGTTGAGCCCAATATTTCCATTATACTCATTGCCCATATAAATTGAACTTTTCCTTTGTCTAACCCTTAGAAACAACACGTTCATTAGTGAATCGGTGAATTATATTTGGCACGTATTCTGAAATTGGTATCCTGCTTAGGTGGTCAGCCACTAAGTTTTCTGATCCCTTGTCTCGAATTTCTATGTTGAATTCTTGCAGCAAGGTTATCCACCGAATCAATCGCGGTTTGGCTGCCTTTTTCTTCATAAAAAACTTGAGCTGCATGATCAGAGTAAACATAAATTTTAGCACCCAACAAATATGGACGAAAATTTTCCAAAGAAAATATAGCTGCTAAAAGCTCTTTTTCTGTTGTCGAATAATTTTGATGAGCGCTATTCAACGTTCTTGATGCATAATAAATCACATGTGGATCTTTTCCATGTCGCTGGCCAAGTCACACATTATCTCGAATGTTAAATTCCAACCTTGTGGTTGAATAATTAATGCTGTGACTAGCATCTCTTTCAGCGTATCGAAAGCCTTCTTGCTAGAGTAGTTTCGCCAAACGCTCAACATCAATTTCAGGATTCAAATCCATTATTTTGTCCATTCCAGCAAAACTCAAACATAAAACGGGGATGTGAGAAATTGGAGACAAAACTATGGGAGGGATTTATTACTAGAATGGTTTTTAATTTGGAAAATACTATGAGGAACAAGGCTAGCTTCATATATTTCCTTTTCTATTCCAGGAATTCCAGGTTTCTTTCTATATAATCATTTACAGACAATTATCTAGGTCTAGAAACAAGTATCTAGGTCTTATTCTTATACAAAGAATTCATTTATTCTATCATGGTAATGTTCCATTTATTCCATTCAAGGTGAGACTTAGCAAATTGAAAGAATCAGAAATATCAGAATCTATAGATTCAGCAAGAATAAGAAATGGAATCACATGTGAGACAGTCATACACAACATGGTAAAAAACCTTTGCAGGCATCCTAATATTTCTCCTTTCCTCAACATTCTGATTTATATCAATGTTATCAATTGCAGGAGTTTCAACATCGGATTCACTTTCAGACAGTTTCATTAGCATCTACTTCATTATGTTGTGGTGGAGAGGGACGTTATCATTAACAACAGTATTGAAATCATTAACAACAGGTTCAAATTCATTATTTGCTGTATAAAGTTTTGGAAATAGATTCTGTTAAAGATAACATTTTCACTGACAATGACTTTCTTATCATCAAGAGACCACAATTTGTATCCCTTAACCCCCATTTGGGTACCCAATGAATATACACAGTTTAGCTCTAGGTTCAAGTTTAGAACCAACATCATTCTTATAAGCAACACAACCAAATATGAGATGACTATAAGAAACTCATTCCATATTTGGTTAGGACATGTAAAATTAATAACAGATTCAGGAGACCTATTAATCAAGTAACATGCAATAGAGGCAGCTTTTTCCCAAAAGAAGTAATCTAAGCATTCATCAAACTTATGAACAAAAGAAGTAAAAGACAGCTTATGAAAGTACACATCACACAAGTTTGGCATGCATCAGACAGAGTTATATTGGAGATACAGAGTGTACCTTGTTTGCTTAGCATTTCAAGTCCCTAAGTTCCACTATGGCTCAAATGTTTGTGCCACAAAGTAGTTCGATCAAGCTTAGAAGTAACACTATTACTATCACATTTAACACATTCGATGAGAACATAAAGAGTATTTAACAATGTTCCTTTCATGATTCATTTATTATTCTTCCTTGTAGAGATTTCACCATTTATAACAATAAAATTGAAACCAGATTCATCGAGAAGACTTAAGTTCAAGGATATTTTTATAATCTTTCAAGAGAACAAGATTATTATCAAACATTTTCATTTTTATACAACCTATTTACTAGCATAATTATTTCCCATTACAACTTGATTGCCCAAAGGTTCATTACCATTGTTGTTCATTTAGTTAGATATTTCCAGAATTAAAATTCTTCTTGTCTTTTCCTTTAGTTTTAACAGTTAAAACATCACTAGAAGAGGAAGAATTCTTACCTTGGGGATCACCTTTTATTTCCAATTCTCTCATTCGAAGAGAATTTACGATGTTTTCACAGTCAATAGTTTCCCTTTTCATATTTCAGTGTATCATTAACATTTTTGAATGACACATGGATAGAATTCAACAAAAGAACAGTTGAGTATCATATGAGATTTGTTCCTCTGCATTTTCAAGGTCAACTATTAGTTTCTAAAACTCCTCGTAATTTTCATCTATGGACTTAGATGAATTCATCTTTAAACTGAATAATTGTTCTTTTAAAAAGGTAGTTTTAGTTAAAGATTTACAATGAGTCAGGTTGTGCAAATCCTCTTTTGTAACTTTACGAAGGATAATATTTGATGATAAGTTTAACACACTAGTACTTAGCGCTAATTCCATCATGTTACTTATCTCTACATTAGACATAGTGGCAGGCATACCATCAAGAGGTTTAATACAATTTTGTTAAACAATGATTGTTCTCATTTTTCTTTTCCAAATACTGAAATCGGATTTTCCATCAAATTTATCTATATGCAATTTAGAGGAGGCCATTTCAAACGATACAATATTCTTTAATAAACAGATCTAGATCACAAGCAGAATGTCGTTGATCAAAGAACAAAGACACGCATAACAATGGATCTAAATCCTAAGCATACAATTAAAGAAAACTAAAGAAGAATTTAAAGAACGATATAATCGGGGTTTTAAAGCACTCTGATACCACTTGTTGCGGCAAAAGCAAGATCGAGCAAATAACAAGCCGAGATACAGTCAAATATGGCAAAAACAATAGCAAATGATGAAGAGTAGAAATGTAAAGCATGACACAATAGCACAATCTATAGTAGTTTCATCATTACTCACAATCGCAGGAGCATGAAACAAAGAAGATTTCAAGATTCACTCTCAAAGAAGAAACCCAGAGAAGATAGAGAAAAGACAAAAGAAACCCTAACCCTTAAACCATCTCTCAAAGAGAATATTGATCGCACACCCAAAAAAGAAGCAAATACAGAATAGATACAACTAGGTTAAGCATTTGATCATAGCCATCCAAAGGATTCTCATCCATTCAAAACAAAAGGCAAGCATGGACATGTCAGACATGTACAACTACAACTTAACAAAACGCAACAACAAAGAGGAGAGGGATAAGTGGGCTTATGGTGGTTGCATTGTTGATTAGGCAAGTGATAGGCCCATAACTTCAAAAGCCTTTGCCTTTGTTTAACTTGAGCCAAGACCATAATCACCACCAACACTATCACTGAGAGATAAGGATAAATATTAGCTTATTCTATTTTTTTTTGAGAAATAAAGTATCATTTTGCCAATTTTGTTGATTGCATGGGTCAACCCCAAGCTTCTTGAAATTTTTCAAAGGTGATGGCCACTGGAGCAATGCCTAGTGGTTAATTTTAGCTTATTCTAATAAACTGGATTTAGGATATGTATCTTGCATCCACGCCACTAAAACATCTAACCCTAGTCAAATTCTAATCGTCATATATATATATATATAGAGAGGGAGAGAGGGAGAGAGAGAGAGAGAGAGGTCAGTCAAAAGGTACATTATTCTTAGCCACTACATACATTCTGCTCAGAAATATTCCCACAACCCCTTTTTTTGGTAATACCTTTGTTTGCTAGAGACTTGCGAGGAGATTGTTTCTGAAGTTCAACACAGGGTTGTAGGTGACTACTTTTTCAACAAGGGCAAAAAGCACAACAATCGTTGGTTTGGTAAAACCGTAAAACTGAACAGGAAACCAATGCGAAACTATGAATAAAAATGTTACCAAATAACATCAAAACCAAACAAAATTTAGAAACTGATCTAATTTTTATTCGATTTTCCCAGGATAGGTTCAAAGTGTCCCCTCTAAAACCAAAAAAGCAACCTGAACAATCCTAAGACCAAACCAAGGCCCGTCTTGGGAATCTCGGGCCCTGAGCAAAAACGAAATATTGAACCCTTGTAAAATACAAAAATTATTCAACTCTAATATATATTTTATTATGATAATTTGAAATTTATATGATTACTATTTTAGCAAATTTCAATCAAATATTCACTAGAAAATTTATTTAAAATCTAATTCTTGTGTTTATTATGTTTTTTAAAGTTCTGAGAATACATTGAATTAAAAATATGATATAAGTTAAATAAATACGTATAAAAAATGACTCTAAAATCAAGTGTTAATAGTTTTTGCTAAGTTAATAATGACATAAGAAATCATGTAATTTGTAATCAATTGACAAAATTTATGAGATTTTTCTTTAATGAATGAGAGAATAACAACATTAATGAATCGACATACCGTAATTTAAATTTTTTTTAAAATTAAGATATTTAATTTGATAAATAAAAAATTAATGAAAATTATTGGTAAACATATATATAATTTTTATAAATTGTATATTGTCCAATTTTAAGTAAATTAAAAATATACAGTAAAATTAAGATATTTAATTTGATAAATAAAAAATTAATGAAAATTATTGGTAAACATATATAAAATTTTTATAAATTGTATATTGTCCAATTTGAAGTAAATTAAAAATATTCATTATTATTTAAAAATATTGCAAGGAAAATATATGCAAGAGTAAAGATAAAATGGAAAAGATATATATTGCATGTGGAATGAAACAAAACGTAGCGGAAAAAACAAAGGGATTCCAAAGGTTAGATTTAGAAATATAAAAAATATGAAAATGCAAGAAGCTATGGGGCTTGATCCTTGGCTATTAGGTAAAGGAGCATATGTTCTATCAGCTAGGAAAAACTAGATTTGTGCTTAGATATCCATTGTTTTACTATATGTAAAATAAACTTTATTATTATATTATCCTGAACAATTTCGAGACCCCGTTTCACTCGGAGACCCTGAGCGGTCGCTCATAATGCTCCTGCTATTGAGCCGGCCCTGGACCAAACCCAAAGTTTATTTTGCAATTTTAAACTAGCCCAAATATCTGTTTAAAAGGCTGATATTAAGCAACCTGAACATACCTAAGACTTTGATAGCTTGAAAAAACAAAATGACAGCCAGAGTAGTATACTCAATTAAATATACATTTTCGGCCATGTGAAACAAAACTATTACGTGATAGACATTGTGTATAATTATAATTAGTCTAGCAGCAGTGTTATAGTTTAATTAGTGTAGCAGCAGTGTTATAGTTTTATTAAACTATAACACTGCTGCTATACTAATTATAATTATACACAATGTCTATCATTATGGACCAAAACAGGATGAAAGGAATTTTGTCTTCCAACACTATATTTGCTCAAGCAAAGGTTCTGGTAAGCACAGTTATTTGAAGATTTTTCTCTCTGTTTTTGAACATTTAAAGCTTGTACATGCCATACATGTTAGCAAATAGCAGAAACGGGATGTACATACCGTGACAGTTTCAACAAAATACCAGCCACGGTATACATTATCTCCCACAAATAAGTAATTGCTATCTGGACACTATCAATACAATTTCAGAACATGATGAGATGAGAAATTCGAAAAATTCAATAGTGAGAAGATATATGATCTTTTACCACAACGAATTATACCTTGCATTTTACCACAACAGAACAGAGATATCGAGAACCGAACACATTGCAAATAGAATCTTTTCCATAACAAAAAAGGTGATATATAAACAAATACAACGTAGTTTTAGTTAACTAAGACGCAATCCATATCCACTCAACTTTTTTAGTGCCAAATGATAACATATAAAAAAGGTCAAGAGTATATGCAAGTGTAAAACAAAAATAAGCACAAAACATGATACAGAAGTATTAACGTTTTATGGTCATAGTATGAATTAATACCTTCCTCCAATCAAAAAAGTTCTACAAGATCATGAAATTGTCCATGAATGTCACCACATATAGTCACAAGATTTTTACAAGCAGAAATACAGGAAAAACATTAGGATTTAGAAGTTGATATCGTCTTTTCAATTACATAAATTATAAATGCTTAAAGGTGATGGAAGTAAAGATAAAACTTATACTTTCTTTGTTTAACTTTATACATTTACACATTTTTTAATCTGGGCATGCGCGTCATGCCCTTGACTACTATGTTGCCAGCTGCTAGTTACAGCTCCCAGGTTCAAGCTAATTAAGGCTAATTGGGAAAATTTCGAGGGTGTTTCTCTAAACTTAAAAGTTAGTCAAACTTACTTAAAAGTAGAATTTTAAATTAAAAGTTAGTTAGTTTAGTGTTTCTCTAAACTTTTTTCAACTTAAAAAAGTTACTTTTAAGTAAAAAGTAAGAAGTAGGTAATACTTACTTTTTAAAA
>CATIWQ010341038.1:0-23075 GCA_949673415.1 Euphorbia schlechtendalii | reverse complement strand
TATATATATATATATATATATATATATATATATATATATATAAGTCATTTACTAAGTATTATTTACAAGGGTTATTTTTAAACTTGCTCGGTATATGAATAAATTAATGAAGCAATAAATATTATTTACTGGGGTTGGGTTTAAACTCGCTCGGTATATGAATAACTTGACGAAATAATAAATATTATTCACCGGGGTATGTTTTAAACTTTTTCAGTATATGAATAACTTGATGAAATAGTAAATATTATTCACCGGGGTTGGTTTTAAACTCGCTCGGTATATGAATAACTTAATGAAATAATAAATATTATTCACCGGAGTTGGTTTCAAACTCACTTGGCTATGAATAACGCTATTATTATTGTTCATCGGGGGTCATTTTAAACTTGTTCGGTAATGATATTATAATTATTCACAGGGGATTATTTTAAAGCCGCTCGGTTATGATGTTCAGTAACATAGAAAAGGTGGAATAACATTCATGTATTAAATAACTGGGGCATGATGGCACTTAGAGGAAATACAAGTATGAAAACATAATTAAAACGGTTGCTCTACTCCACGACATAAAACTTTCGCAGGGCCATTGCATTCCATGACCATGGCAAGATCCGTCCTTCCATCTATGAATGAAGACTTACTTTTTGGGTGATCTTAAAAGGACCTTCCCAATTAATGCCAAATTTCTCTTGTCCTGCTCTCATTCTTGAGGCTTCAGTATTTCGAAGTACTAATTCACCTACTTGGAAAGATCTTGGCCGGATCGATTTGTTGAAAACTACGACTACTCTTTGTTTGTAGGCGGCCATTTGTTGAGAAATTCGTTCTCTCACTCCCTCCAATACATCCAGGTTTTTTCTCAGCTTGTCATCATTGCTAGCTCCTTCTACATAATGGATCACTCGCTCTCTGGGGATCCAATATCTACAGGGAGTATGGTTTCGGTCCCATAAGTTAGCATGTAGGGTGCCTTTCCATCGTTGTTCATAGGGTTGTTCTGTATGACCATAGTACGTTGGGTAACTCATCTACCCATGATGTAGAATTGCTTAAGACTCGGGTTTTGATTCCTTCTATGATAGTTTAGTTGGTTACTTTGATCATCCCATTACACCGTGGGTAGGAAACTAAGGTGAAGCGGCGTTTAATATGTAACCTGTCGCAGTAAGCCTAATGCTTCCCAGTTGAATTGGGTTCCATTGTCAGTTACAATGACATGAGGAATTTCGTACCTTGTTATTATACTTTTGTTAACAAATTGTATCGCCTGACTCGGTGAAATAGTGCCAATAGTTTCAGCTTCCACCCACTTAGAGAAATGATCCACTACTATTATAATATACTTCTTCTAATATTGTGCTACCGGGAGCGGCCCTACAATATCTATTCCCCATGCGGAAAAGGGCCAAGCTGATTTTATGACCGTCATCTCAGTAGGTGGTGCTCTAATGTTTCGTGCATATGCTTGACAAGCTCGACATTTCTGTACTAGCTTCTTTGCATCTAATTCTATAGTTGGCCAGTAGTAACCTTGTAGTCAGGCCTTCCCGACAAGTGTGTCCTTCTTCTCATGTTCACCACATATGCCCTCATGAATTTCCCGTGAGATATAATCTGCATCTCTCCGACCGAGACTTTTCTCCAAGGGTGAGACAAGGACTTTCTATATAATTGCCCGCCTATGATTACATAATGGAAGGATTTCCTCAAAATCTTTTGGGCTTCGACTTCTTCTTGGGGCAAGACAGAATCTTTGAGATAAGTTAATATTGGGTTGAACCATTCAGGCATTATCTCTCCAGGTTCGCTTTGGACCATGAATATATCTTTATTAGTAATGCTCGGGGTAGATATGTCCGCAATGGTTGGCAGAATGTTCTCTTGGGTTGGTTCTGAGGCTGCTTTTGCAAGATTGTCGGCTTCCTTATTCATTTCGCACGAAATATGGAAGATTTCCACCTTTGTTCCCTCGATTTTTATTTCTACCAACAGAGTTTTAGCAATGAGAAAATAACGTTGCATTGCATTATCCCGAGTTGCATAACCTCCCCCTAGTTGTTTTACAACGAGTTTTGAATCGCTGCAGATTTTAGCTCAGTCCGGCTTGATGGCTTTTCACCAATTATAAGGCCCAAACGATGGCCTCATATTCAACTGCGTTATTAGTTACTAGAAATGAAAGCCTAGATACCTGGTCAATTGATAAGTGTATAATTACATTTATTATCATGATATTTTCAATCATAAAACGATATGTTTTGAGTCATTTTATACTTCATATAAAAAATTTCACGTGGTATGTAGTTGTTTTTTATGCAAATGCAGAAACTAGGTGAATCTTGGGAGTGAAATGATCAAAGATGGAATTCTATGTAAAAAGAGTGAAAAAGGTGTAAAAAGATGCGTGGAATACAAGGAAATGGCTTAAGATCGAAGCTGTCAAAGATCGGCAAAGTTGCAAAGATGAAACATGAAGAAAAACACATTTCACGATCTTGACAACCATTCGTGGTCACAACTTGTCATTCTTCACAAGCAGAAAGTTTCCAACCAATAGTCATGATCATGACACATATATCGCGCTCGTGACTTGTGACTATTATTGGTCAATGCTTCTCAACTACCAATAGTCAGATAAGAATGATAAACCGCCATCAACTGTCAGATGAAAAGACACCTTTTGGAAGTGATCCAATCATGAAATTGTGCCTTTCCATTGTAGATGAGGATGAAACGCATCCAATCATATTGAAGTGATGCAACCCTTCGCCAATGGACATGACTCTTTGTTTAGATAGACGCAACCCTTCGTACTCTATACATAGGGTTCAAATCACACCATTTTCGCAGAGTAGAGTGTGGGAAATGAATAGTGGCATGCGTGATACACATTAGAGAGTGAAAATAGTATAGATTTCACTACGTTTAAAGTTATAGTGAGAAAAATGTATAAGTGGTTCAATTCTTATTTTGATCACTAGATTTCTCCACAAATTCAAGCGATTGTTGTATGAGTGTAATTGCAAAGCACTTATCAATAAAAGTTTTCATTCTTCAACTTTCCTCTATTCGATATTCACAAAGATTAGCATCTTAGTGGAGGTTTTGTACGAGTAGAGACCGAATTCAAAGTAGACATAGGAATTACGGGAATTGACAACTCACATTAAAGAGTGGATACGGGTTGATTAACTTTAGCTTTCACTTGCATACCTTACAACTTTACTTTGTTCTCTACTTATGCTTTCTATTTCAAAATTTATGATATGTCTATGTGTCATAACGAGTATTTCGTCTTGTGTCATTTATATTAATCAAGTTATAAGCTTTCGAGTTAACTTTAAGAGTGATTTCGGGGTTAACAAGATTGTGTATAGTCACTGGATCTGTGATTATAATGCTGTTTAGTGAGCCAACATTTTTGGAGTGGTAACTTGCTAATTATGGCTATGTGAGAGCGACCCGTACTAAGCATAATATTATTGTTATCTAGGTTCTTATAAGTGTCATAATTCGTTTACCCTAGAATATAGAAAAGTCATTTCATGTGTTTCTCTACAGTGAATTATTGAATATTTGGGAATCTATAACTATTTTTGCTAAAGTTATCTAGTGTATGAAATCTTGTTGATGATTTTGCATGTTTTTCTCTACTATACTTGTTCATAGGAAATTCTATATAGTTTACATCTTCTCTAATCTATTCATGCATCTATCTATTCATCAGTCTACCATCCAAACCCTACAAATTATCTTATTTCATGTGTTCCGTAACTCTAGTTGGTCCTTAGAATCGAATTCCTTCCTTGTGGGATCAATATCTTTTAAAACTACATCGTAACTGTATACTTGCAATGGTCATCATTTTTCTATTTGATAAACGGTACTGACAAAACCTGCTCATATTGAGAACTTTTATCTTATCAGTAAAAAAGTGAGGAACAATGTTTTTGGCACCGTTACCGAATATAAATCTATCAGAATGAGTATAGTCAAAATCTTGCGATCAAGATTTTGGCGTCATTGCTGGAGAAGGCAAGTGCGTTCTTGGAGATAAAAAAATTTGGAGACTATGGTACATTTTCCAATTTTATATATATTTGTTTATTTCCTAACTGTACAATTTGTCAATCCTAACTTGGATGTGAAAAAAAATATGAAATAATCATCTTGGAGGTGATATGTCATATTATTACGTCTAAATTATTGATATATAGAAGATTTTCTTCTATTTTGCCTATTCACGTTCGCGACCCCCATTCACGCTCGTGAATCCCTTAACAAAACTTTCTATTTCTCAAACTTTGTAAGTCACGATTGTGACTTGTGTGATAACTGTAGGAGTTTAGCAGTTATTTGATTGTTATTCCTCAAACCTCTATAAAATTGATGTGCGAGTATTCATCAATTTCTCACTTCTGAAATCTGAATTTCTTACCTTTACAATCACAATTCAATTCCAAATCTAAAACTACCTCACTTCTTTCAGAATTTCTTTCATTTCAAAATGGTTTTGGCAAACAAATCCAATCTAGTCCCTCAATCAAACTTATAAGAATGGTACGAAGCTCCATTCCTGATCCATTCTCATGAAGAATGAGATCATTTGGAGTTTATCAAAGATGCTGGATACAAAAGTTCCTACACCATTCATAGGAACAGTTTCATCAATCTTGGTGTTTATGACAGGGTAATGTATTATCTTAGAATTCTTAACTTTGTCATTTACTCAAATATGTCTCTGGGGAATAGTGTGGACAACTGTATGGAAAAGTTGGTCACATTGGAGTGGAAGAACGATAGGAAGGACTGCCTAGTCTATCATCATCACGGAAAAGAATACAAGTTGACATGGAAAGCTCTGGAAAAATATATGGGATTTCCAACGGATTGCTACAACAAGATGCATCTTCGATGGGATCCTTTACCAACATGGAATCACCTAACTGGCTAAACAGAGTTCAAACAAGAATCTACCTATAGCTGGTGGATTCATGATCCTTGTTTGCTTTCATTGCACTTTTACCTAAGTGGAGCATCGTTTGGTAAGTCAACTTTCAATCTTGTCATTCCTGAAGAATTGTTTGTGATGGAAGCAATTTGGAATGGCACACCTGTCGATGTTTCAGGGATAATGATGGAGACACTTATGTCTACCGCACAAAATCCCGGAATGATAGAATATGGGTGTCAAACGATGGAAAATCTGTTGGGCTAGATTGGGAGAATTCCCTACGCCACTGAAGTCTTTACCGATGAAGACGAAATTCCAGAATTAACAATGAAAGTTTTCTTCGAGTATGGATTTTTGGTCAGGTGCATTGGAGAAAATAGGATCACCCATGATTGGAAATCATGGGAGGAGAGTGTGGAAGCTGACAGACAAAGAGAAAGGGAAATTACGAGGGAGGAAGAACAAAAAGCAACCAACCTCCAGGGAAGGTTGAATGAACTTATGGAGGTACAGATCTCAATTCATAGGAAAATCGATGATATTCATACATTAATGTTTGATGTCGAGCGAGATTCACGGGAGTCTTATTATAAGATTGACCTATTGACAGAATCGCTTTCCTTCGAATAATTATTCGCTTTTCACTTAGATTTAGGATTTTGTATAGTTTGTTATTTGTTGTTTGTTTTGCTTGTTCATTTGTTTAATTGTTTGTTTATTAATATATGTTGGATATAAAAATAGTAAATATTTATTATTTATTTAACATGTTTGTTTTTCTAAGTTTTTCTAGAACTAAGTGTAAAAATTGAAAAAATAGAAGGATTAAAGAAGTTCGCAACCGCGACTATAGCTCACGCCCTTGACATTATGCAGTAAAACCTTTTGTTCCTGTTGTGAGGAAAGTCACGATCGTGACAAGCCTTCATGATCGCTACACGGGAAGAATGTTACCATTACAGATCGTGATTTAACACGTGACAAATGGATAAAACTGCCATTAACGGCTGGTTTGAAGGAAAAACGGCTATATTGACTATTTTGGCTAATCAAGGACCCAATAGAACTCTATATAAAGGTCTAGATTGAAACCATAGCCACCATAACCTTCTACAAAGCTTACAAAAGTTTCGATTCTTTCATCTCTATTCTTCTACATTCAAATTACCTTTTTCAGCCTTTACTTCAAACAAAACCATGCCTCGTGTTAAGATAGTCGCTAATAGAAGAGAATTCCCAAAATATCAACAAGATTACGGTTGTCTGATAAGTGTAAAATTATTTATTATCATGACATTTTCAATCATAAAACGATATGGTTTTGTTTCATTTTATACTTCATATAAAAGATTTCACGTGGTATGTAGTTATTTTTTATGCAAGTGTAGAAACTAGGTGAATCTTGGGAGTAAAATGATCAAAAGTGGAATTCTATGTAAAAAGAGTGAAAAAAGTGCAAAAAGATGTGTGGAACACAAGGATTTGGCTTAGGATCGAAGCTATCAAAGATTGGTAAAATTGCAAAGAAGAAACATGAGAAAAAAGATATGTCACGATCGTGATAACCATTTGAGGTCGCAACTTGTTACTCTTCACAAGCAAAAAGTTACAAATCATTATTCACGATCGTGGCATGTGAATCGTGGTCGTGACTTGTGACAGTTATTGGTTATCTCTTTCTCAACTACCAATCGCCAAATAATAACGATCAACCGCTATCAACTGCCAACCGAAAAGACACCTTTTGGAAGTTAACTAATCATGAAAAGGTGCCTTTTCATTGTAGATAAGGATGAATCTTTGCATCCAATCATATTGAAGTGATACAACCCTTCGCCAATGGACATGACTCTTCGTTTGGATAGACGCAACCCTTCGCACTCTATAAATAGGGTTCAACCCTAACCATTTTCGTGGGGGATTGCATGATGTGTGTTGAATGATAGTATGCGTGATACACATTAGAGAGTGAAAATATCTAGATTTCACTACTGTGAGTGGACGACATGGAACAGTGGGCCGAGAGTGCGTGAGATGAGAGGCACGGTCCACCGGGGCATTTTAAAAAGGTGCATCGGGTTGGGGACCCGGAAAGGCTTTGGTTGAGAGAGCGAAAAACATTTTAGATCGGGTCGAATCTAAATCCGCCATCTCTTAGTGTGGAGTCACCACCTGGATTAGCTCTTTCCAAGAATTAGAGTCCTGTGAGGCTTAATGTCCGGGGGACGGCCCACTAAGACATAGAGATTCGAGTTCGAGATAAGTTGCTTATTTCTTAAGTGATCACATTATATTACATCTACAGAAAACTGTATTTTCTTAATTGTGCATATTCGTACTTAGGTCATTTTTGGAGTTTATGTGCATGATTCACGTATAGAAAAAGCAATAAATCCACCCACAAAGCAGTAAATAAATGTGGAAAGTAAATGTGTAAAAGTAAAGATTACAAATTACAAAACCTCGGGGGATGAAACCACCCGCCTAATCTATTAATTACATTTCTCTTTTGCAATACTCGAAGGAAAAACTAAATTCCTAGGTATACATCTAACCTGCATCCACAAAGGTGAGCATAAGGTATGGCACATATGTTCGATTTGATTTTAATGAGGCCCGTGTGGCCTAGTTAAAACTTTGATGGTTTAAAGTTATTAAAGTAAAAAATGGTTCATTTTTATTTACACGTATGTTGGTCGATTTTATTAGTGAAAATGACCATATGGCTAAGTAGTGATGACTGTTATCTAGGAATACGTTTTATTTCCTTCATGGGGGTGACCTAAAATAACATTTAGAAACATAAATCTAGGCCGAACATGCATAATATAGCCATCGTTTGGCTTACAAACGGTAACGATGTCATCCATATCGTTACCGACTTCCCTGTGAAGGGAGATATCGATATGAATGGCCTAAAGTGCTTTCGTTGCTACTTCAAACCTTAATCAACATGTTAATATATTTATAAATCACATATAACTCTTGAATAATTACAATTTAGAGGTTTGTTACCTCCAATGATGCATTTCCAAGTTCAGAAGGGTCTCAGCTGTTCATTCCGGGCTCAAATGATTTGAAACGGAGAAAAACAAAGTGAAACTGCATTTCTTCAAAGCCAATGTCATTAACAACATTAGGCAATATCGTTAACAACAATGAGTTTCCAGACTTACAGAAACAGCAGAAACAACAAAATGAAAATCCGAAACTTCAAATGATCATAACTTTCGCTATACTTAACCGATTTTGATGATCTTTATCATTCCGGAAAGCTCAAGATTTGTAGAACATGTTTATATAAACAAAATACTCAAAAATATTTGAAATAATAATGAAATTCCCGGAAAACAGATTGGTGTGCAAACAAAGAAAAAACCGAAAAGAAAATGAAACTTCAAAAAGAAAAGCATATAAACGTAAGCACAAACTCTAGGAAATTAGAGGCTTACCCTGTAGTCATGAATCCACATTCTTTAAGGTCCACGAAGTCCTCCTGGAAGCTCTCTTTGTTTCTTTTTGGTTGTTTTTCGTTGTTTACCGAAAATCTTCGGAAGGGATCTATTCCTTGCCAAAGTGGATGTTTTAGAAGGTGTAGTTTACTCCAAGTGAGTGATAAAAATGTTGTAGACTCTCCATTCAAGTCTAAACCTCAATTATTTAATCTAACTAACCCGAAATCTCAAGTTTTAGGGGTGACAGTTTGGTGTTTTTCTTAAAAACACCCAAGAATTTATGAAGGAATGCTCCCTACTCTCTAGGCCTTTTCCTCTCTTTCTTTTGCTAATATGTGAGCTCCCCTTTCTTTGTAAATGTGAGATCCCTCTCTGCAACTCTCCCCCTGCCTCCTTGAAAATAATTCAGCCCTTTTCATATGGTGCTCCCTTCAATCCAAAAAGTCCCACTTTCTCCACCTATTTTTTTCATTTTGCATAATTTTCTTCCTTTAATTATGCATGATGTTAGATGGCATCATGTAGGCAAGGTGTAAAGTGAAGAAAATCTAGAATTATGGGGTAAAGTTGGGTCTTTTTGACCAAGTGATGCAGAAATTGCATTTTTGCTCTGTCTGTAAAGATGATATATTTAATGACATTGGTAATGTCATTAACGATATGGCAATGTCTTTAATGACATTGCGATGTTGTTAATGACATTGAATGGCCATATTGGGTTTTTATCTTGGGCTTGGGCTTTTTTAAGGAAATGAAGCCTAAACAAATAAGACGGATGATTCCTAGATGATTTCAGGACCCTGTAAAAAGTGAAAAGCTAACAAGGGAAAAAATTACAGCTTCATCATCAAACTCGCGAGTCGGGAGTAAAAATCCTATGCTCATAGCTACGTTCAAAGTCTTAGCGAGAAAAATGTATAAGTCATTCGATTCCTATTTTGATCACTATATTTCTACATAAATTCGAGCGATTGTTGTATGAGTGTAATTGCAAAGCACTTATCAATAAAAGTTTTCATTCTTTAACATTCTTTTATTCGAAATTCACAAAGAATAGCATCCTAGCGGACGTTCTGTATGAGTCAAGACTAAATTCAAAGTAGATGCATGAATTGCAGAATTGAAGACTCCCATTAAAGAGAGGATACAGTTTGATCAACTTTAGCTTTCACTTGCATACCTTACAACTTTACTTTGTTTTTTGCTTATACTTTCTATTTCAAAGTTTATTATATGTCTATGTGTCGTAACGACTGTTTCATCTTGCGTCATTTATATTAATTAAGTTATATGCTTTCGGGTTAACTTTAAGAGTGATTTTGGGGTTAACAAGATTGTTATAATCACTAGATCTGTGATTATAACGTTGTTTAGTGAGCCAACATTTTAGGAATGGTAATTTGCTAAATATGGCTATGTGAGAGTGACCAGTACTAAGTATAGTAATATTGTTATCCTGGTTCTTATTAGTGTCATAATTCGTTTACCCTAGATGTAGAAAAGTCATCTCATGTGTTGCTCTACTGTGAATCATTGAATATTAGGGCTTCTAGAACCATATTTGTTGAAGTTATTTAGTGTACAAAATATTCTTGATGATTTTGCATGTTTTTCACTAAACTTGTTCGTAGGGAGTATCTATATAATTTACATCTTCTCTAATCTATTCATGCATCTGTCTATTCATCAGTCCATCATCCAAACCATCCAAAGCCTCCAATCAAATTATCTACTTTTGTTTGTTCCGTAACTCTAGTTGGTCTTAAGAACCGAATTCCTTCTCTAGGGGATCCATATCTTTTAAAACTACATTGAAACTGTATACTTGTAGTGGTCACCATTTTTCTATTTTGATAAGTGTTATTGACAACACCTGTTCGTATTTTGAACTTTTAACTTATCGGTAGAAATGTGGGGAACAAGGTTTTTGGCTTTATCACAGAATATAAGCCCTCTAAATTAGTATAGTAAAAAACTTGCGAACAAGTTTTTGGCACCGTTGCTGTTCACAAGGTTTCGACTTTAATAACTCCTAGGATTTTTTATTTAATAATGAAGCCAAAATCCTTGTCTCCCACTTTCCAACCGATAAGATATAAGTTCAAAATACGAACAGGTGTTGTCAGTATTGCTTATCGAAATAGAAAAATGGTGACCACTGCAAGTATACAGTTATGATGTAGTTTTAAAAGATATCGATCCTACAGGGAAGGACTAACTCTTAAGATCAACAAGAAAAAAGGAATAAAAATAATAAAATATTTTTGGATTTTAGTTGGGAGGATTAGAATGAAGAATGGATAGATATATGTATGGAAGACTAGAGATTCTAAATATATAGATTTTTCCTACGAAATAAGTATAGCAAAGAAAACATGCAAGTTCAACAAAGTAATTACATTCACTAGACTAATTTAACATAATCGGTTCTAGACATTCAGATGTTTAATGATTCACCGCAGAGCAACACATGAAATGACTTTTCTAAATCTAGTGAAAATGAATTAAGACGTTTATATAAACATGGACAACAATATTACTATGCTTAGTACAGGTCGCTCTCACATAGCCACATTTAGCAAGTTACCATTCAAAAAATTTTGGCTCACTAAATAGAGTTAAAATCACAAATCCAGTGATTATACACAATCTCGTTAACCCCGAAACTACTCTTAAAGTTAAAGGCATATAACTTGATTAATATAAAAGACTCAACACGAAATACGCATTATGACACATAAACATATCATAAACTTTGAAATAGAAAGTATAAGTAGAAAGCAAAGCAAAGTTGTAAGGTATGCAAGTGAAAGTTAAAGTTGATCAAATCGTATCCACTCTTTAATGGGAGTTGTCAATTCCCGCAATTCCTGCGTCTGCTTTGAATTCGGTCTCGGCCCGTACAGAACCTCCACTAGGATGCTATTTTTTGTGAATATCGAACAAACGAATGTTGAAGAACAAAAACTTTTATTGATAAGTGATTTGCAAGTACACTTGTACAATAATCGCTTGAATATGTAGAGAAATCTAGTGATCAAAACAAGGATTCGAATCACTTAAACATTTTCTCGCTAACACTTATGAACATCGTGAAAACTAAATAATTTCTCTCTCTACCTACGCACACATTATATCTCTCACTTTTTCTAATTCCAATGCCACACCATGCACGAAATTTGTAAGGTTTGGAGCCCTATTTATAGAGTTCGAAGGGTTGCGTCTATCCAAATGAAGAGTTGTATCCATTGGCGAAAGATTGCATCACTTCATTGTGATCGGTTGAGAAGCTTTAATCTTATCCACAATGGATAGGCATCTATTCATGATTGATTGACTTCTAATAAGTGTCTTTTCATTGGTAGTTGATGGCGGTTGATCATTCTTATCTGGCGGTTGGTAGTTAAGAAGATTTAACCAAAAAACCGTCCAAGTCGCAACTGCAATTTACAAGTCATGACCGTGAATCTTTGTTTGACGATTTTCTATTTCTGAAGTGTATCAAGTAGCGACCACGAATTGTCGTCACGACCGTGAATTGTGTTTTTCTTTAGAATTCTTCTTGTAACTTCACCGATCATCGACAGCTTCGATCCTAAGATAAATCTTTAAGTTCTATGCATCTTTTCGCACCTTTTTCACTCTTTTTACATAGAATTCCACTTTAGATCATTTTACTCCCAAGATTTACCTCGTATCTGCATTTGCACCAAAAACAACTACATACTACGTGAAATCTTTTATATGAAGTATAAAAATGACTTAAATTATAGTGTTTAGTGTGTAAAATTATATTGATAATAAGTGTAACTATACACTTATCAAATTTGAAAGAAACAAACGAAGGCGATAAGTGGGAGGATGAGAATATACAGGAATTATGGTATTTTCAAATCTTATATACCAAAGCCTGAAGCACAACCACCATCACCCTATCCTTAAAACCAAAAATTTTAAGAAGAGGGAATCAACTAACCCAATTACAGAAATCAAGCCAAGAACCCGCGCAAACCAACTAGTTGCAAACCAAATCAAACAAAAGAGATGAAAACTTATAGCAAAAGAACAAGTGATAATGTGACTCAGCTTCAGAATTACAGACTAGGAAAATGAGGTCCACAATCGTAGTACGAGAAGCCTTTGCTGGATAACCAACCAAAAAATCACTATGTGCTTACGAACAGCCATGGAACACCAAACCTACCTATAACCCGAGAGATTACAGCCAGGTTCCAACAACTTCTTGTTACATGTAGCTGAATGAAACATCCCTATAACTGTTGAAGAAGTCAAAACAGAAAGCACAAGCCATAGAGCCAGAATCTTCCTCCAATACTAGCTACCACTACTATTCCCACTCACAGTCTTGAAGTCACCCTTTTTGAAGTAAATGTTATAAATTCATCTAAGCCATAGCGATTCCTCACGAAACTCAATCACCCAAACAAACTTACCAATACAAAATTTATTCCAAAGCCCTCCATCCTTTAACCCTAAACCACCTAAAGACATAGGCAAGCAGATATTCTCCCAAGCAGTATTATGAATTTTCTGCTTGGAATCTGTTTCACCCCAAATAAAACACCTACAAAGCCTGTCAATCTCCGTGATGGATGAACTAGGTAAACAAAAAAATACTCATCTAGTATACGTAAACTCCAAAAATGATTGAAGATATCAATTGAATTCTGCCCGCAAATGATAAATGCTTAATACCTCAACAAGAGATAAGACTTCTAAGCTTGTCAACTACCTTAGCAAAATCAAATTCATTCCATTTAGTAGGCTTGAGAGGAACACCCAAGTAAACAAGAGGGAAGCTACCCTCCCTAACCCCAGCTAACCCAAGAAGGGACTCTTTAAGACTCCTAGACACACTAGCCACATAAACACTCGATTTGCAATAATTCACACTATGACTCGTAGCACTCAAAAAAATGAGAGACCCTCAATCAAAGATTTAAAAGAAGGACTATCAGCTTTACAAAGTAGGATAAGACCATATGCAAAACATAGAGAGTTCAAGCTAATAGGTTTACATCCCAGATGGAAAACCAACCCATGAAACTTAGAGTAATACAAAAGGATACGAGTTAAATACATAACTAAAACAAATAAAAGAGGGGACATATGATCACTCTGTCTTAAACCCTTCTTCTCAAAAGCTCCTTGAATTCTACCATTAAGCATAACCAAATACTGAGTACAATGAAGACAAGCCATAACTCAACCAACAAACTTAGTAGGAAATGAAAGAGCATTAAAAATATCCTCAATGAAACTCTATGACATAGTGGCATACGCTTTACTAAGATCAACCTTTAAAAACAAACATACAGGTATGATCAAAATACGGATCCTGATGATAAGATGTAAAACATGAATTAAAAATGTTAAACCAACTTTCATTACAAAACAACCAATCAAACTCGGAATAAACTCTAGCATCACCCAATTATCTATTAGTCTAAGAATACTTAGGCACAAAACATCGAACCTCTTCAAGAAAACACTACTGCAGCCAATTAACTCCATTTGCAATGTCATTGTAGTTAATAGGCTTCCCTCCTAACTTATCAAACACCAAAAACACTGAATTAAAATCACCCCAATTAACTTTAGAGAGGAAACCGCACAGGCTGTCGCCTGACACCATAAATCCCTCTTGTCCGCCACATTATGCAAAACATAAATTGTTGAAAAAACAAACGGGATAGTTTAACAAAGAATACTAACTCTATAATTCACCACTTGAGCTGAGATAAAACTAGGTTTAATAGTAAACAAGTCACTCCTCCACAGAATTAAAATCTGGCCACCAAGTTGAGACTCTAGGTTACAGAAGAAACCCCAACCTTTAAACCACTTTTCAGTGAACACATCTAAACTGTTTTTGCATAATTTCATTTGTAGGAGAACACACATCTCCACTTTATTCAGGAAGCAAACCTCCCTAACATGATACTGATTAAGAGCTCAATTTAGGCCCCTTACATTCCAAACGAGAAGATAACCCATTACTTGTTTAGGAAATAACCACTTTAATTATATTGCCCCAACTCCCTTGGATACCATATGAACCTAGCCTTCCTCTTAGAAGTAATCTAAGTTTCTTCCACCCGACCCTCAACAAATCCCAACTGAGAATAAACCACAACCTCCTTGCACTTAAACGCAACCGGAGCAATAGCAAAAATCGTAACCTCCTTATCTTTAGACACATAAATAACAATAACCTCCTTTCCTTTAGGTTTAATAATGATAACAAAATCAACCACCTTAGGCTTCTAAACCACTTCCTTCCTTTTCTTACAATCCTTTTCCATATGATCAAAACCACTATAAGCACCACACTTCATAGGAACCTAGTCATACTCAACCACTTGAGACACAAGCTACCCTCGCTCATTAACAAATTGAACCGCCTCAAAAGCCACTTTACTAATATCCACCTCAATTAGAATTATAGCAAAATTCAGCCAAGTCATTTCCTTAGTAATCTTATAAGTCATCAAACGGATGCCAACCAAACTATTAATAACACTTAACGTCTTCTCACTCCAACACCTAACGGGCTAGCGTGGGAATTTAGCCCAAACAAGGACTAAGTTAATACCAGCCAACCCATCAATCTCCCTAGTTCAAGATCGAACCACCAATGGCTTTTTATAAAGAGAACCAGATACCATAATCCATAATAGAGTCCCTAGAAGCCTCATCCATTAATCAGATTACAAAATAACTATTCTCTAAATGCAAGATCTTATCAACACCACACTCAGCCCAAATGTGCTTAATAAACCCCTCAAACACATGTAACCGAGGTTTAAAACCAAGAACCGCGCAAATCACAGAGTTATTCCAATTACTTGCCTCAACAATAACATCCTCAAGATCAATAACACAAACTTCCTTCCATCCTTAACAACATGAGGATTGAAATTGAGTTTCTCACCTGAGAGGCTGGATATCTAATCCTTGAAATTCTCCCAGACTTTACGAGACTCCTTCCGCAAATCAAACCACATAAAACTTGGGGGAATCCACCACCTAATCATCTTCAACAACCCTAGGAATCGCAACAGGAGAAGAAGAGGATGATCTTGCCTTAGTCGTCTCTTTAACAGTAACTAGAATTGATTGAATATTCTTCGCATGCAACTTTTTCTTTGGGCGCCCTCTTTTTCGCTATGGGAGAGAGAGCTCACAAAGAAAAAAGGTTTGACTATTCTATTTTGACTAACTATTTGTTGTTGCTTATCACATTTTCTTTCCGAAAGTGTAAAAAGTAGTTTTTCACTGAGGTTGCCAAACAGACACTTATCAAAAATGTAATTTAATCATGTTATGTGAAAGTAAGCATTAGGCAACTGAACTACAATATATTCAAGGGCAAACTATAAAAAAAGTATCATGTGGTTTCACTAATTTGCAAAATGGGGAATGAGAAATTTTTTTTCATAAGGGGCTCTGTAATTTAAAAAAAAATTAAATAAAGGATTCTCAATAATAAATTATGTGATGAAAATGGGTAATCTTGTTCGTTTTATATGAATTTTTGCGAGATGTGTAGATATTTTCTAAATAAATTATGATAACAAACTTTAAAAAATCATAAAAAATAAAAAAAATTGAAAGTTACTCGAACCATGAATTATAATTTTAAATAATAAGGTTTGATTATTAGAATGTCGAATTGTTTAAAATATCCAATGTAACACCACTATTCTGAAACCAGAGACCCCCTTTTGTAAAAAAAAATTCTTATACTCGGTTTCGCAAATGAGTGAAATCACATAATACTTTTTAAAATTTACTCTATATTCAAATGATGAGTGCAACAAAAAAAAAAGAAGATGATTAGCGAATTCTTGAAATATAAGAATTGATAGAAATTAATGTCTGTGTCAAAAGAACACTGAAACACATGTTGAAGATAAATTGAGATAGAGCTGTCAACTGGTAAGATCTTTACATATTCAATGAAGATATGAGGATGAGATATACATTAGCCAAACCGAAAAATATTTGAACCTCACCCTGCAAATTTGTAAAATCCCTAATAGAGATCCTGAATAAATATAAAATATCAAACTAATCGTAATATTTTAGGTAAATTAGATAATATAAATTATCTAAAAATTGTGGGCGTACTATGGGTTATAGTCTTATAAAAAAGTTATGTTGTTAATTTCTCAAATTTAAAACTCTGAAATCTCTTGTGAGACTTTGAAAAACATTGCAATTAAATATTTTTAATGGAAAATCAGGGAATACACTATGGGTGAAGGGAATGTGAAAAAAAGTTCTCTAGAATCCTTAAAGATATAGATTTAGGAAACATTAATATGTATAAGATGAGAAATGCATCCCAGCTTATATATTGACAATTCTAAATGTCTGATGTGGTGTTAATATGTGTTACGAAGAAGATATACGAATATTGGTAACTATTTTAAAGTTGGATATGCTAGATACTAAACTGATTTTTGAGTTATAAAACTAACACAAAGATAATTTAAATCACGAACGATGTATTTTGTCTTATTAGGGAAATTCTAATGGTTTCACACACTACGCTATAGATGGTTTGTCGCAACAACGAAAAAATATTGTCTAGTGCCAAAAGTGTTGCGAAAGCACTTGTCACAACACTTTTCCATAAAAAAAATCATTGGTGATGCTTCCCTTGCGAAAAGTCGTTTTCGCAACACATTTATTATTTTTTTTTTTGCAACACTAAGAAATGTGTTATGACAAGTGACTTTTCGCAACACTTTTTTAGTACTTGCAACGCCTTCTATTGTGTTGCGAAAAATACTCGTCGTCATCAACGTTAACGTCCGTTAATTTTTTTCGTAACACTTCCATTATTTTAACTCTTTTATTATAACACTTTTAGCATATATGCAACACCATCTCCAGTTTTCGTAACACTTTTTTAAAAACACTTATGTCGTATTTGAAACACTTTTTACGCTTATTCCAACATATTTGTAAAATACTTAATTGATGCCATAATTCAAAAACATTGAAATTTATTTTTTTAAATTAATTCATAATGCATGATATTCAATTGTATACAAATTTGAATAAGAACTAAAAGGTACATATTACTATAAAAACTAAAAATAACGTTACTAAAAATATATAGTGTTTCCAAAATATTCTCAAACAGATCTTTACACATCTAAACTTTAAACTACTCGTTATGTGTGTGAAAAATTGCTCTTATCATCTTCATAAGCAACTACTTTTGTTGTTTCCTAAGTCTTTCTCCGGGTAGGAACTTGGAATCGTTAGTGAAATGAGGCAAAGTTCCATACCAAATTGACCAATTAAATTGTTGTCTTTCACCAGCATCCTTGCTGTCCTGTTAGAGAACATAGGACCTTTAAGTCTATCATGTAACCCAAACAAAAGGACTTGAACCAACAATAAAACAGTTAAAGATGGTTGACCTTCAATGCCCTCAGAAATTTAGTAGTTCCACTTTGCGTAATTGTGCCAAGACAGTCAATTAATTCCCGACGTGTCATACTAATGCCAGAATCACTGCAAGAGTGGACAGTAAATTGATATTGCTGATTTGGATAAATAATGACTAAAACAATATAAAATACTTCATTGAAGATGTTTATAGTGAGGAAAAATCACAAAACAAAATAGGGGAGCATGAAATGAAGTGCCAAACAGCTAAATGGAAATACATTGACTAAAATCGAACTAATAAGAACTAACTAGTAATGCAAAACATTCAAATAAGAATAAAAAGGAACAACAATATGAATAACAATGGCAGTAAGAATTCACGAATAACCAAAAAAAGGAAAGAGTGGTTTACCATTCTAATCAAAGTCGTTCCAGAAAGAGGTATTGCCCCAAGGCCAAGCTCAGATTCCAATCTTAGTAACCATCAAATTAGAGGCTACATCTTCTTTAATCCAACAAAAAGCTTTGGAAAGAATACTTGTACATTTTGAAGTGGAATATTTTTGTCTCTAATGCATCCTAGAAGATCTCCAAAACCCTCGGAGCCCAAATCTATTACAAAGGGTATTAAAAATTGCAACATAAATCAAGAGTAATACCAGACAATAACCTTCCAAAAAAACAAAAATAAAGCTACAAAAAACTAGATTCAAACTTAACTATAGCAACATACAGCCACAGTTTCGGATAGACACCTTTTTTTAATAAAAGTATCAAAGCCTTCATTGAGATCAGCTCCAATATCTTCAGAAAAATAATTCTTAAAAAGCCTCTAGTGATGTGGAATACAAAATTTCAAAAAGATAACCATAAGCAAAACCATCACAGCCTCTTGAAATGATAACTGAGCCACTTGAAAAACAGGTTTCAGAAAGTTTTCCAAGCTGTGATCATCAAAGTAGACATCCCCACTTTCCACACTATTATAGCAGCCAAGTTCACAAGGCTACAACACGAAATTAACGTATTCAAATGGCTTATAAGAAAGTACATAAAGAAATATTCTAGCAATATCAGCCACCATAACCAAACCTGTAAGAACAATAAAAACATAATAATCATACAAAACTACTAAAAGTTCACCATTTCACCAATAAGATCTGCAAATCCAAACAAATCAAAGGACATAGAAATATGATGATCTAGCTGAGATCATATTATGAGTTGCTAAAAATTCTAGAAGCAGTGACAATTATTAAAACGCACACTAGGTGAAACCAAATGCAGTCATGGGAACTTTTACAACTAAAGACGGAAGCAAGCAAACAAAATTCGGTTGTTCTTTCTCTATCTTTTTATATATATAATAAATGCTAATTAAATTTCCAATCAATTTTGTTGCTTCAATTGTTCTTTTGTCATTATTTTAGGACAATTACAGTTGAAGCGGTATGAGATTTTTGTCAATGGGCATCAACTCATATATCAAAATATGGGAGAGATTCGGTCGAATCAATCAACACAATTAGCACTAACACTTCATTTTCAACTCATTGTAGCAAAGAAACATCTTGAGTGTTGTTATTTACCATCCATTACTTTGTTTAAAGTTTCAAAAGACAAAAAAATTACATTCTTTGTAAATATCTAATTCTTTCTCCTAAGGAAGAACTCAATTTCATCATCAGTCAAAGAAAAGTGGACATAATTCATCTAAATTTTCTCAAGTTTTCATACCACTTATCTTAAATATATCAAACCATGACACAGACACATAGTCAAATTCCTTTATTCTAAATTCAAAATGATACGGTAATATACAATATTTTTCTACATGTTATGCAAATGCTTTAACTCATTTATCTCTTGTAGGACCCATGTCTACGCAATGAAGTTACACATCCAATTGTGTGAAAATGTAAATAGTTGAAATTACTTGATACATAGATGATATAGATTCCTGTAAACCAAAGCATACAACAATAAATAAGTTTGATGAAGAACACATGCCTATTGACAGCCTGAAATAAGAATTTGAGCCAGTCAATGCAATGAAGCCTATTTGGAAAATAAAAGGTTAAGAAGTATATTTCAAATGCAAGATAGAGCAACATGTGATACAAAACTCAATATCCATCAGTCATTTTCAATACTCCAATAATTAAAAAATTTGAGAGAATACAAGATTTGATAGATTGGGCACACTATGTTCCTTGTTCAATCCCAAAATGATCAAATCGATAAAAGTTGAAGTATGAACAAAATGTTATAAAACAAAAAGTTCATTACAGCCTTCAAATATCAATAGACACAGTTGGAATTGAATAGCATAAAGTTTAAATGTGGCCACATTTGATGAACTTTTCCATATGGAATGGATCAATTATATAATATGATTCATTCTGATGTGACCCGGTCACATACTACTTCATTTGCTCTAAATTATAACCAGAAGTTAACATAATTTCATAAACAAAACTGAATGAAATCTGAGTCACAAGAAATCCTTATTACATAATGGATTCCAAAGAAAATTACCTCAATGTTGTCTCCACTCTCTGTCCCAGCAACTGGAGTCGTCCCCATGCTCTGCCCATTTTTCCACCACAAAGAAATCTTCTTATCTTCCCTAACACTAGCTAAAACCAAATCTACAGTAGACAAAATCACCACATGGAAGGATTCAATATCAGATTGTTCAGCTGAATTGGTTGTGAGCTTCTAAAAAAATCTATGGTCAACACCCAACTAAATCTGATTCAATTTCACCAGAGTTTAAACTAGAGCATTTCCTTACCATTTCACCCTACAGATAAGCCCTAAAATTAGTACTAATTTGACAAAAGCAAACAAACTACACCCATTCGCAAAGCATAAGCACAAAAACACAAAATTATCGAACAAATGAAGAAATGCTAAAAAGTAATCGACTCACTTGTGTGGTTCCACTTGACTGAGTTAAATAGATATTTCAGAGAAGGAATGCAACTCAAAATGCAAGGATCTCCTTGCTCCTTACAGACATCAAAAAGCTTCACAGTATCACCTCCAGTTGCTGCTAAAAGCCCCATTGACGGATCCGCCAAGTTCATCACTTAGGACTGCTTGCCTTCGAATCCCAATATGTTCCCAAGAAAATCGAGCATCTAGGTACGGAATTTTCCTGGAAAACTAAAATTTGAGTGATCAGACGGGGTAATGGTAAAGAGAATAATGAGAAATGGATGAATTTTATTATGGATTGAGAACTAAAGTAGTAATATAAAGTTTATAAACCCTACTAGAAGTAGAGAGGAAAAAAAGGAATTATGGAGGAGGTGAAAATTTGAATTGGCGGGGGGGAACCAAACCACACTGGAGGATCTGTTTGTGTTAAAGAAGAACGAAGACAGGGAGAAGAAAGAGAAATCGTGAAAGTGAAGAGTATTTCATTTTAGCTTAACTTTTCATTTTTTATTTTTGTTTATTTTATTTCCATCTAAAAATACAAGCGGGAGACTTCTTGCCACTAAGTATTTTTTGCAACGGTTAATTACAAAATGTTGCGACAAAAGTGTATTTCATATATTAACATAGTTTTTGAAATACTTTTCGTACACTTTCAAAAATATGTTGCGAAAAATCAATTTTATCTTCAAAATCGCAACACTTTCATGCAACACCAAGCATTTTGGTTGCGACAGACCATCTATTACGTAGTGACATTTTGGAGAATTCTCCAAAATGTGGAATAAATATGAGAAATAATCAAGTTTAACTATTGGGTAATTAAACCATATGTCAAAAAAATTTAGATTTTATTGCTTTTACAATAATGAGAAATTAATATTCACTAGACCATTTTATTAGATTCTTTTTTGTTTTTACCCTTATTCCTTATTCCCATGTAACTACTTTCTCGCTCCTATCTAATTTGAATTTTGCAACTTCAAACATCCATATCTCATAAACAGTTGATTTTTTTGAATCGACGTTTTGAAATATTTTGTTCGTTTTAATTTTATCTTTAAAATGACATACACTTTGAATTTTCGAAAAAATAAAAAATGTATCGCAATCTGATAGATAGTATAATAGCTATATAATTAAAATCATAAATTTTCATGAAGACATTGGACAATATATAACAGTGGTATAATGTTATTTAAAAAAGAATATATAGAATACATTATACCACTCTTATATAATGTATAACGCCTTCATGAAAAAGCAGTAAAAACATGTACTATACAATTATTATACAATGTATAAGACTACAATAAATTATTTTTTTTACTAAAAAGTGAATTTTGTTGTAAAAATAACCACCATTATACCTTGCATAAGAGTTTTCATATCAGGTTTAAGGTCTTCATGTTATGATTTTTATGGGAAAATCAGTCCTATTATGAACATGAAGGAAAAAAAATCTATATAAATTCGTTATACAATTTTGCACCATTTACAAAGCCTTCATGAAAATGCTGTAAAAAGGGCACTATACCACAATTATACATTGTGTAAGATTGCGAAACATTTATTTTTTTTCGAAAAAAACAAAGTGTATGTCAAATAAAATTATGACGGACAAAATATTTTAAAGCGTTGATTCAAAAAAGTCAACGTTTGTGAGATATAAACGTTTGAAGTTGCAAAATTCAAAATAAATAAGAAAGAGAAGGTAGTTATAAGGGTTGACAAAGTCAACTTGAAAAAGGGTAAAAGAATAAATTATTTCTCCTTTTTATGTAAAAGAAGAAAAATATTCTTAATTTTTGAGTTTTGCAAAATTATAGATTTGTAAAGCCTAAATTTTAAAAAGAAAATGTGGTAAATAAAAAAATAATCCTTAACTATTCCCTATATGATGTATGATAACATGAGATGTTAGAACAGAGTTACAAGGCCCATATGGCCCATCAAAACTTAATAACCCTAAGCTCAGGAAAACATGGACATTTAGCTACCCCTAACAACTGTCATCTTTACCTATATAAAATGCAGAACTCATATGGAGAAGGGTACCTATTCTATCACTACCACTATTCACCTGTCTACTCACCTGTACCTTGAGAGCTAACTTAGGCATCGGAGTGACTACGCCGTCAGCCCCTGTAACACCCCCGGATCGGGAGTGTCACGGTAACAGTAACTATCAGTAACTTATAACAGTAACTTATCAAATCACCATATTTCACATTAATACTTAAACAAATTTATTTCCAATATTCATATTCGAAAACTCCAAATAT
>CATIWQ010341014.1:0-16600 GCA_949673415.1 Euphorbia schlechtendalii | reverse complement strand
TCTAGGAACTCAGAGGCTTTACCCTTTTGGCGTGAATCCACTTCGGCGTGTCCGTTAGATCCCCGGGAGCGTTCCTCGTTCGTTTTTTGTAATTTTAGGTGAAAAGGTTGATGTAAAAAGTCCAAAAATCTCCGTTTAATTCTTGGATTTTTAATGTAATTTAATTGAAAAAAAGATTGTTTTGTTGGGAAATAAAGTGTTTATTTATCCAAAAGATACTCAGACTCGGGTTCTAAATTGGTTTTAGACCCGAGAATATCTGAGGATTTTAGAAGAAATTTGATTTCAAAGATGAAGAAATTTTATAAAAAGATGAAGAAATTTGGGATCTGAAAGTGTTTCTTGATCTTGATAAAAAGTTAAAAGTAAGTGAGAAATATCGTTTTTATTTTTTGTTCTGAAAGAGAGGATTTTTCTCTCTAAATTTCCCGTCCCCGTTTATCGAAAATGATCCTACTATTTATAGGAAAATCCCGAAAAAAACCAAAAAAGGCCTCACGGAGCTCATCGCGAGGCTCGCTCGAGCATCCGCGAGGGCATCATAGGACCCTCGCGGGAATCCCCGCGAGGGTCGCCTAGGACCCTCGCGGGGAGGCCCCGCGAGGGTCGCTAAAGACCCTCACGGGAATCCCCACGAGGGTCGCCTAGGACCCTCGCGGGGAGGTCCTGCGAGGGTTCCATACGACCTTCGCGGGGAGTGCGGGCTGCCTCGCGCAGCTTTGCACGAGGCTGCCATTCGCGAGGCTGTCTCACGCAGCCTTGCACGGGCTGCCTTGCGCAGCCTCGCGTGGGGCTGCCTCCGCGTGGGATTTTTTTTTTTTTTTAGTTAAATAATTTAAAACGTCTGAGGAGGATTCCCATATGAAGATCGTCGGATGGTCGAAAATCATGTGATTCGAGGATAAATTTCCCGAAAAGCTGTCATCATTGAACGCGCGAGCTGGTACAAAATCCTGTGCTCATAAGTTGATAATAGGGAGATCCCGAGAATGGTACCGCTACCATCTAGCAAGGTTAACTATACCAGATTTTGATGAACTATCATACCATGCTCATCACCTCGATAGGGAGTTCACATTCAGACATCGTAATGTCCATGCAGTGAGAATGGGAATACCCACCAGTTCTGTGTTAGGGTTGTTATCTCGGTCCAACTTAATGGTTAATGCAGTGGCCGATAGAGTGAAGGCACAGGATAAGATCCATTGGCAGAAGTGTTCTCAGCAGAGGGAGGTGAACCACGAAGGGACGCAATGAAGGTGGAATCCGGGAAAGCACCAATAAGGGTGCCCATTGATCTCGATGCATATGTCCCTAAGTCGAGAAGGAAAAGGAAACCCGAAGAAGGAACCTTGGTTAAGGGAGAGATCATTTCTGGTGGGAAGAAGCCCATAAGCTTGGATTCTTACAAGTTGAAGGGGTGATATGGCCAAGCGGAAGATGGATATGACCAGTACCCTTGAGTCAATTCTACATAAACAAGAGTGATGGAGAATGGAGTACTAAGGGTTACTCTGAGTGGTAGAGTTTTCAGAAGGGATGAGACTGTACAGCTCAATGACTCCAAGTTGGAGGAAATAGCAAGGGAACAGCCCAAGCCACCCCTACCCCAAAAAGTGGATGAAGACATGTTGGATATAGATCCCTTGGTAAATTAGTTGAAAAGGACTCAAGCCAAATACAGTATCTGGAGGTTACTTGAGACATCCCAGAAGTACAGAATGGGCCTGGTAAAGAGGTTGATGGAAATGCCTGCTATGCCCACAACCTCGGTGATTGAGATGTGTGCTGCAATTGGGGAAGGAATTGCTTCCCCTAAAATGCCCTCTATAACTTTTGATCATTCAAAGCTACCGCAGGAGCTAGGATTGCACAATCGAGCCCTATTCATCAAAGTTCAGATTTTTGATCGAGCAATGCCATGTGTGATGGTCGATGATGGCTCGGCCCTCAATCTCTGTCCTTTTAAGGTCCTACCTTTTCTAGGGCTAAGGGAGGATATGCTCTTCAAATCCGATATAGTGATCTGAGCCTATGAAAATTTGAAGGGAGGGGTGGTAGGCACTTTTGAAGCAAAGGTCACCACTAGAGGAGTGACCACCAATGTGAAGTTCACTGTGCTGGATATTCTAATAACTTACTCGCTGCTTCTAGGAAGGCCATGGATCCATGCGATAGGGGCAGTCCCTTCTACTCTGCATTTGAAAATAAAACTTATCCACAAGGGGAGGTCGGTGACTATCGAGGTTGATGAGGAATCAATGATGGCAGCAGTAGCATATGACGAAAGAACAATGCAAGGGCTGAGGGTGGTGACGGCCATTGAAGAAAAGAAGAAGGGGCGCAGAACTCTAAAGGGATATCATTTTTTCCCCAGAAGCCTTAGAGCTCAAATGAGGAAGCAAGGTTTCATCCGTGGAAAAGGCCTGGGAAAACACTACCAGGGGATCATCCGGGCTATCAATTCCTATTCTAGTCATGCCTGGATTGGGCTTGGGTTTCAACCTGAGCATGAATATGTACAATCACAAACGGCCCATGTTCTGTAACAAGGTAAGCGTCTGTTAGGCGGAAGTCATTAAGGATATCTGGGAGAGCCAGAGCTGGAAATCCTGAATGGGGAAGAGGTCAAGGGACTCGAGATATTCAATGATGTATTTGACTTCACGACTGGTAAGATGATTGAGTACCTTGCTGAACTTAAACTAGAAGAGGGACCGATCCTAACGATAACCCCGACCAGAGGAATCTGAGAAAGATGGAGCTCTAGAAGATGCAATGGTGACTTTCACTAAGGCTATTAACGAACTAATAAAGAAGGGTAATGCACGAGACCAGAATATACTAGGCACTGTTAAGCTCCTCGCCGAAAAGCTGGTACAAGCCACCCTGGAAGCTAAACCTGCCTCTAACACACCTAATGTAGTAAATGAAGCCCCTCCGCATGTGGAGGAGGAAATTGAAGATGTAATAATGAATATTTCTGATGTTTTTGACAATTTTGCCTATGAGGCTCATTCAATGAAGTACGATAATTTTGCTTACGCATTCATATAATCATACGCATAACATCTTTAACATTCATGATGCATCTTTAAATGAAATTAACTTGGGTACAAATGAGTCAACAAAAATGGTGATAATTTCCAATAATTTGACTTCTGAAGAAAAAAGAGAGATCATGAATGTACTTAAACATCACTTGGCAGCGTTTGCTTAGTCATACGAAGACATGCCCGGAGTAGACAAGTAAATAGCGGAGCATCACATCCCAACTAACCCTCGGATCAAACTGGTAAAACAGAAACTGCGTCGCTTAAGACCTGAATGGGCAGAAAAGGTCAAGGCTGAACTGGCAAAGTATATTGAAGCTAAATTCTTAGAAGTGGTTGAATACCTAATGTGGCTAGCCAACATAGTCCCAGTAGCAAAGAAGGATGGCAAGGTCAGAGTTTGTGTGGATTTCAGGGATCTGAACAAGGCCTCCCCAAAGGATGATTTCCCCCTACCCCACATCGATGTACTAATCGACAGCGCAGCAAGGGCAGCTATGTATTCCTTCATAGATGGCTTCTCAAGCTATAACCAGATACTGATGGCAATAACTGACAAGATTAAGACAGCATTCATCATTGAATGGGGCATATACTTCTACAAGGTAATGCAGTTTGGTTTGAAAAATGCTAGCGCAACATATCAGTAGGCCGTCACAACCCTCCTTCATGATATGATCCATAAGGAAGTGGAAGTTTACATTGATGACATGCTTGTGAAGTCTAACACCAGAGTGGAACATCCAGCTATCCTAGACAAGGTTCTCACCAGAATTGAGAAATACAATCTACTCCTAAACCCAAAAAAGTGCGTATTTGGGGTCACATCAGGGAAACTCCCGGGGCATATAGTCAGCCAAAAAGGAATTGAGATGGATCCTGATAAAAGCAAAGCCATTAGGGATATGCCCACGCTAAAAACTAAGAAAGAAGTCTGATCTTTCCTGGGGTCTCTACAGTATGTAAGCAAATTTATCGCCAGCCTCACTACCATCTACGAGCCAATCTTCAAACTACTACGAAAGGACCAATCAGTAGTTTGGAATGACCAGTGTTAGGTAGTGTTTGACAAAATCAAACAATACTTGTTAAACCCACTCGTCCTCCTCCCACCAGAGCCTGGAAAGCCCCTAATCCTATACCTAGCAATTGAGGAATCATCGGTAAGAGCCATACTTGTGCAAGAACACGAAGATAGAAGTGAACATGCAGTCTACTACTTGAGCAAGAAATTGCTCGAGTATGAGTTGCACTACACATTGGTAGAGAAAATCTACACAATGATGGTTTGGTTAACAAAGAAGCTGCGCCATTACTTCCAATCTTATCATATAAAAGCCATCGTGAAGATAGCCCCAATTAAGTACTTGTGCTAGTCACCAACACTAGCTAGAAATTTCTCATGATGGTTATTGCTATTATCTGAATTCGACATTGAATATGTAACCAAAAAAGTCATTAAGGGACAAGCAGTCACTAAATTTTTGGTAAAACAACCCTTAGACTCTGATTACGTTAAAAATCTAGAATTTCCAGATGAGCAACTAGCATTGATAGAGGATACAGGAGCAGAGTGGAAAATGTTCTTCGATGGTGCAATGAACAGAAATGGAGCCAGCCTAGGTGTTGTATTAATAACATTGTAAAGCAAAGTTATACCCCTTTCCAAATGATTGGAATTCTCAGTAACAAACAACGGGGTAGAATATGAGGCTTGCTTGTTTGGGTTAGAGGCACTTTGAAAGGTACGGGCAAGAGAAGTATCAGTGGTTAGAGACTCAGGTCTAGTTATAAAACAAGCCACTGGTGATTGGGAAATAAGAGAAAAATCACTCAGTCCTTACGTGGAACCAGTATGGAAAATCTCACAAAAATTTTCCAAATGCATCTTCAAACATGTACCCAGGGATGAAAACCAAATGGCAGATGAGCTCGCTACACTAGCATCGATGTGGGAAGGCCCTAGAACTTAGTTAATCAAACCCGTTGTACTACAAACGGCCAAGGAACCATTCTACTATCGCCTAGTGGAAACTGAGGATCAACAAGCTATCGGGAATTGGTCCTTCAACATCGTCCAATTTTTTACAGACCAGGGATTACCCAGAAGGCGCAACAGACTCTGAAAGAACATCATTACAGTGGCTAGCGACTCAGTTCCATCTAGTAGAAGTGGACCTATTTAAACGAACATCAG
Organism: Euphorbia schlechtendalii; assembly: GCA_949673415.1. Taxonomy (NCBI): domain Eukaryota; kingdom Viridiplantae; phylum Streptophyta; class Magnoliopsida; order Malpighiales; family Euphorbiaceae; genus Euphorbia; species Euphorbia schlechtendalii. Next base: position 11,350 of record CATIWQ010341014.1, on the reverse strand, counting down.
AAGGGATGCTATTGAGATGTCTCACAGAACAGGAGGCACTGTTGATAATGAGATAAATGCATGAGGGAGAATGTGGTCCACACATGAATGGGATAGCACTGGCTAAGAAAATACAATGCCAAGGGTATTATTGGATAACAATGGTCAAAGACTGCGTGTCAGAAGTACGAAAATGCCATGAGTGCTAGATCTATGGGAATATCAGTCATCTACCCACATCCGAGCTCCATAGCTTATCCACTCCTTGGCCATTCTCAGCGTGGGGCATCGACATTATTGGCGAGATTCGACCGAGCTCTACTAATGGACATCGCTTCATTGTAGTAGCAGTCGACTACTTTTCAAAATGGGTGGAAGCTTAATTTTACACCAACATCACCGCTAAGAAGATGGGGAATTTTATAAAAAAAAAGCATATATTCGCCCAATATGGTATCCCACATCACATAGTGTCAGATAATGGTGTTCAAATCCAAGGAGCTACATCAGACCTAATGAAAAAATATGGGATCGTGCACCATCAGTCATCACCATACAAGCCACAAGCTAATGGAGTAGTAGAAGCAGCCAACAAGTCGATTAAGAAAATCTTGAGCAAGATGGCTGTTACCTACAGGGACTGGGCTGATAAGTTGCCATTCGTAGTATAGGGATATAGAATGAGTGTCAAAACTCCCACCAATCAAAGCCCTTTCTCGTTAGTGTATGGGATGGAAGAAGTTTTACTAGTTGAAATGGAAGTGAAATCGCTTCGAGTGGCATTAGAGGTAAGGTTAGAGGAGTCAGATTGGGTAAGGGCCAGATTCGAACAGTTGAACATGATTGCTGAACTGCGGTTAAAGGCACTGGATCATTTGCAGATGTACCAAAAATGCATGGCTAGGGTATACAATAGTCGAGTTAAGGCCAGAAGCCAATCGTTGAAAGTGGGAGACTTAGTTCTGAAACAAATGAAACCCTCAAATGTGGACATACGGGGAAAGTTTCGCTGGAACTAGGAAGGTCCTTATGTCATAAAGAAAATCTTGAGCAAAGGAGCCGCCAAAATCATGGATATGAATGGAAACGAATTCGTCAATCTGATCAATCAAGATAAGCTCAAGAGCTACCACTGAAGCAGCATGGGAGTTTGGGTAGTTTTCAAAATAGACTCTGGTCTAGTTAGGGTTTGGGGAACCACTGAGGTTAAGGTTTCGGTTCATTGTAGGATGGTGGTGAAGGTCTCGATTGATGGGCTTCCGCCTAAGGTTCGCCATTTGAATCAGAGAAAGGCTTTCTAAATAGTAAAGTTTGGTATGATTACACTCGGAGACGGACAAGCGGCTTCTATCCAATCTCTCTTTAATAAGATTGCGCTTGGAGTGGGCAAGCGGCTACTACCTATCTCTTATTGAATGGTTGCGCTTGGAGAAGGGCAAGTAATGTCTACCTATCTCTCTCGACAAAGGAGCAGTGGCAATGGACACTCGACTAGAGAAGAATGGCAGCAGCAATCATCACCCTCTGTGTAGTGGATGGATGGTATAGTTTTACTTTACGGTTGAATGAACTTTTTATTACCTCACTATGATTAAACAATTCTATGATAGTACGATAGATCATTTAGTAAGTAGTAGACTTGTTCGTCGGGCAGGGCCAAGCCGGGTTCGAGTCGGGTTTGGTGGGCTTTTCACTAAAACGTTAACCCAAGCTCATACTTTAGAACTCCGGGCTCAGGCTGAACTTGGGTCGGTCTTACAAGCCCGGCCCAAGCACATGGATATTTTTTATTATAAATTTTTTTATTAAATTAATTAGAAAAAATATAAAATAAACCAAATTATTTTTAAATTTGTTAATATCATTGCATTGTTTACTTAAAATCTTTAATATTTAGTAACATTTATTGTAATCAAGTATACAAATGTTAATAAAATAAAATATAAAATCTTAAAATAATTATAAATTTAATGTATAAATATATAATAAATAAATAAAATTATTCATCGGGTCGGGCTTGGGTCGTGCTTGAGTATTTATATTATATAAAAACCAAGTCCGGGCATAAATCTTCTAGCTTTGACTGGTTCGGGCCCGGGCATTTTTAGAAAACGAGTGTCCAGACTCGGTCTAGTAAGTAGTAACTAACAAGTCTTTCTTTTGATATACTTTAGTTGTAGTGACCTATAATTCGGTTGATTGCCTCCTTGTTACCACCGAGCTAGAGCTCTTCTCCGTTAGCTAATTATATTTTCTAATTGTCGGCAATTCCTAATCAAAAGTTTATAGCTTATTATGCTGCTATTATTATTTTTATTATTGTTAATTAATTTCAATGCTTATTGTTTGATTTAAAATATTTTTATCCTCTAATAGTTTCAAACTTTTCATTATTTATTCTTAAAATTTCAACAATTAATATTATAGTATGTAATTCTTAAAATTTCAACAATTAATATTATAGTATGTAATTTTTTTAATATGACATGGACATTAGTGCAAAATTCAAATGTTCGAAAAAAGAATTTTGAGTTGCCAAACTCATACAAACATCAAAGTTGAGATACCAAACTCATACCAACATGAAAGCTGACATAACAAACTCTTAAATTTTTTATAAAATTAATGCATAAAAAGACACTTTTCTTTTTATTCATTTATTTTTACAAAGAAAACCTTTACAGCTAACCATTACCTAAAGGAAAGTTTCTATTGCTAATCATTTTGAGATGTGAATGTTCAAAAATCCGTACATGTACACATGAATTTAGAATAAAATACGTATTTATAAATAGATTATTGTTGGCTGGGATATTATTATTATTATTATTATTATTATTATTATTATTATTATTATTATTATTATTATATGGAACTTGTATGGATGGAATAAAAGAATTTGATTTTAGGAAATCAAATATATAATCGAACTCTGGAAAACTTTTGCATAAACAGGAGACTTGACGTGGTCAACATTGCTTTAAAATCTTTGCTTTATAAAATATATATTTTTTTAGAAACATAGAATTTTGAAGAGGACATATTTTGAATTCAAGATTCTTACCTCTTAAAACAGAGGTGTGTATAGCTACAATTAATGATTATTACAAAATATTAATTGTGTATTTGAAAATATATTCTATTTAAAATATGGAATAGAAATGAAGATCACGTTGAATTTATTTCAAAAGAAATTTACTTGGTACAACACATTGGAATTAAATTATTGTTTTTTAAATATTTTATTTTTTCAATAAATGGAATTGCAAATTTAATTTGCGATATTTTCTGAAGTTTGTTGAATTCCAGGAAATCGAACGGTAAGTTTTTCATTCCAAGCAAAATATTTAGAATGACAAATTAATTTATTATATAGTGTATAATTAATCATTATTTACAAACAATATCTTGATTCCCCAAATACAACTACAAGTAGTTTATTTATATTTGGTACACTTTAAGTATCTTGACATTTGTCACTCGTTTGCAAAAGGGTTTTCATTGATGTTGGGTTGTGAAAAGGGCTTTGGGATTTCGAACAGTTAGCAAAATAAGGTTTTTTACTAATACCGTCAAGAATGATGGCGTGACAATGGACAATTTCGTATTGCCTTCCCTTTTTTTTAAGAATATGAAATTTTGAAGAGGCTGACTATCGAACCCAAGATCTCACACCTCCATTTTGAGAGATGTACCAATTGCGCTACACCCAATTAGTATCTTTTTCCTTTTTTCAAACCCTAACATCAAACTCTTCCATGAAAACCTCACAAAAACCAGTTTACTCATCCAATGTCACCACCCATATTTTCCTTTGACTCTTCATCTCCAAAATTTTCACTTTCTTCCAATGAGCGTTTGAGCTTTTAATGGAAGAGTTTGATGTTAGGGTTTGAAATGGGGAAGAAAATGAACAAACTAGTATATTTACAAAATTGTCCTTGCCACGTCATCATTATTGATGATGTCAGTGAAAAACTTTGTTTTGCTAACAGTTCGAAACCTTAGACCCCTTTTTGCAACACAAAATTTTTTAGGACTCCTTTTGAAAATGAGTGTTCTTCAGGGTATTTTTTTTATGTCTTTGTTTTCACCATTTTTCTCTCTAAATTATCATTATATTAATTATGAGAGAGATTATGAATTAATGAAATTAATAGTATGTACTAATTAAGAAGAAAAATAGTTTTAGTATAAACTAGTCATATAGTAGTTAGTGTAACAAATATTTTATTAATTTTGATGAAAATCATAAAAAGACATGCGAAAAGGAATTGAGAAAGTGATCAACACCATAATTTCAAATTTGCATAAATTTTGCAAAATTTATCTTATATGAATATTAAGTTTTTTTAAGAAAATGACCGAATAAGGAGAGCCAAACTCGAAAATCCCAGCAGGGTTGGGGACCTCGATTAACAGACTTCCTTAGATAGAAAAATATAAGATATGTCCTGTGTCAATCTCAAGTTGAGATCAAGAAAATAAAATGTTACAAAAGTAGCATTCCCGGGTTAACAAGAACATCTGAGATGGAAAAGCTAACATGAATTTTACTGCAAGTGAAGAAGAACCAACAAAGAATTTTTCGTTGTCCAATTGTCCATCACCTACAGTAACCTTGCAATTTAGATAAAAACAACCCAGAATTTTTCATTGTTGCAACTCGAATTAACAACCCCAGATCAAATTGGTGATAATTTTGCTCTTTTCGAATGTAACAAATCGAAACATGTGGGGAAACCCAATTTTCTATCACAATAGCTAAACCACAATGATGGAGATTACACATTTTTAGTTACCAAATCCACTTTAATAAGAGACTACAATTAACCAATTTGAAATCACGAATGTGTAAGCCTCCCAAGTTCTTTAGCAAGTTTGTTGTGTCTCAACTAACTTTAGCTATCCTTGATTTTTGCATGCCCCCTCTCCAAAGGAAAGTTTCGCATTAAAGAAATTAGTTTAACGTTGACTACCTCAGGCATCTTAGAATGTGACATTAAATAAATGAGGAGTGAAGAGAGTACCGATTTAATGAGAACAACATGTCCCGCATAAGAAAGACAATTTCATTTCTATTTCGATATTCACAATTTGAACTTCGCGATTAACGGGTCCCAACTTACTGCATTTAGACGCTTAGCACAAAGCGGAATATCCAAGTATTTCATAAGTAAATTCTCAATACAACATCCCAATCTAGAAGCACATGTTGCCAATGTGGATTTATCCATGTTTATCCCAATAAGTGAGCTCTTGTTGTAGTTGATCTTCAAACCCGAGATGAGTTCAAAGCATTTTAACACACGGATCAGATTTAGGATGACACTCTCATCACTCCGAAGGAAACAAAGTGTATCATCTGCAAATTGGAATAGTGAGAGGTCCGAAAGGTCATCTTCTAGTTTCAAACCTGGTAAAACTCCTTCCCGGATACTTACGTTAAAAATTTTCTTCAACCCCTCAACAGCTATAATGAAAATAAAAGGAGAGAATGGGTCCCCTTACTTGACTCCTCTATGAAGTTTAATTGGTTATCTTAGAGTCCCATTAATAAAGATTGAAGTCGTGGAGTTACGCCTGCGCTAGATAGCCTTTTAATCCATTTATCATCAAAGTTCATTCTCCTTAGAACCGTGTCAATATACGACCATGAGACATTGTCAAATACTTTATGGAAATCCAAACTTAATTCCATGCAAGATTGACGCCGCGATTGAATGGAACAGATCACTTCCGAGGCTAGAAATGAGCACTCGTGAATGCTTCTAACCTTGATAAAAGCAAACTGATTTTCAAAAATAATGGATGGAAGTACCAATTGTAACTGAATAGCTAATAGCTTTGCAATGTAATTGGTTTGAAATTGCTTATCGCGCATGAGCTTGATACTTTTGGAATCAAAATAGTAAACAGTAATTAAATGGAATCTGGTAGAAAAATCGAAGAATGAAAGTCATTCACTAACTATATGAATTAAGGCTTTAAATCACACCAAAATCTCTTATAAAAACTAAAGTTGAAACTGTCAAACCCGGGTGCTTTGTTTTCGCCGCATAAGTTCAAGGCTGATTGCACTTCCTCCTCCGTAAAAGCCATAGTGAGTTTTGAATTGTGCTCCTCTGAAATAGTGTTAAAATAGAGGCTTTGGAGAGAGAAAGGGATCACGGCTGGCGATGAAAATAATTCCTCCATGAAGTTAGTGATTGCTGAACAAATCCTTGTTGAATCATTAGTCAATTCCCCATTGATTTCCAACTGGGAAATTTGATTATTTTTTAATCTCGGTGATGCAATTTTGTTAAAGAAATCTGTGTATTCATCTCCTAGCAAGGACCATATTACTCTGGACTGTTGATGTTTAATTTTTTCCTAGCTTCTACAAAATTGGAGAAGATTAGATCTAGCTTGTTGGAGTTGAACCTCTGATTCATAAGACAAAGGGAGTGTAGTCGTGCTTGACATCAAGGAAAGAACTAGAGATTCTTGAGCTTTTATTTTTTGTTCGAGTTTGCAAAAATTTGAAGAGTGCCATGATGAGATTACTCGTCGTAAAAGGTAAAGTTTGAAGTTGATATCCTTGTTTGAATTAGCTAGATAAATATCACTCCATTTTTGTTGAATGAGAGGCATGAATTCTGAGCAATCACATGAGCAATTGAGAGAACGAAATGGTTTCGAACCACAAGTGTTTGGAGCGTGGGAACAGAATAGTATTGGCAGATGGTCCGATAGTGACGAGTCGAGTGTGGTGATCGTGAGAGAAGGCCAAAGATCTAGGATCCCCCAAGAAGCTAAAACTCTATCAATTCGTGAGAAAGATACTCTATTGTGCCAAGTGTAATATCACCCCTGTAATGGGATATCGCAAAGCTTGCTATCATTTACAAACTCATAAAAACAGGTAATCAAACTAGACAAAAAGCCACCAGACCTTTTGAAAGTATGTAATACCTCGTTGAAGTCCTCGCATACAAGCATGAGTGGATATCATTGAATAATTGGAATAAGCTCGAGCCATAACTCATTACGCTCAAGGTTGTCCTTGGGCAAGTAAATGGATATCATGTGAAAGTCCAAGGTGGATGTTGTGAAATGTACTAAAATTTAACTTTGAGATGAAGATATGATATAACCCGTGATCTCTGATGAGTTCCAAGTGACAAGAATTCCCCCCGATAATCCTTGTGATGGAATATAGTGGCAAAGAAAATCATTGTGACTCCAAATTTACCAAATCGAAATAGTCAAAACCTTTATGGACTTTGTTTCCAAAAGAACCACAAACTGCAAGTTAAATTTCCTAAAGATCAAGTGAATAAAACTCAATTTCGTTATGTTATGCATACCCTCGTGAAAATTCCATGATAAATAGAACAAAGAAATAATGAAATAATATAACATCCTTCATTAAGATTCGCTCAAGTCATACCTCTTTGGTATTCAAAGCATCCAAGATTCTCGCTCGTTGTTTTTTCCTGAAAAGTCCCAAATTCTCGGTTATGAAGATAATATGAAGGTTCTCAGCTTTCAAATCCACTTGTTGAGATGATAATATCAATTAATTTATATTTGGGATGTCCGGACTTGAGGAACTAGTGCTTGGGTCATTGGAAGTGGCCTGCGAAAGCACACAAGGATGATGGGGCTGTGGGTGTTGTGGCTGTGATTGCCTTTGATTTCCAGTTCCTGAACTAATCAGATCAGATTGAACTCAATGAGAAGATACCACTAAATTCCCACTAACAATGGCTTTTAATGAAGGCGTGTTCTTCCCATTTGAAACTGGTAAAAATGGTGCAGACTTGGACAGGGAAACCTGAGAGTTAGCATTAAAAGAGTAGAAAAATTGGGCTGATTTGCTTTTGAAATAGGAGCCACGGGCAGAGACAAGGAGGCTCGAATAATTGAGATATTATCCAAGTTATCTTGTGATATTCTATCATTTTCTGACTCCGAATCCGATGCCAAAGTAGAATCAGTTGCATGATAAGAGCGGCAGGCTACAGCTTGTTGGAGGCTAACGAAAATTGGAATGGTTGTGTCTCCGAATGTCAATTGCATTTTCTGGTTTTCCATGTCATTCGGGATAGAGAGAAGGCAAGAGACAACGTCGAGGCGTCCAGGTCTTTCAAAATCGAAATCAAGTTTCACCAAAACCACCAAAGGAAGCACAAATATTTCTTACCAAATCCTCTAACAAAACTGACGGTGGAATGCTTGATATATCCGCATACATGAGTCGCTCAGTTAGAATAAAACTTGTGACAAAAGGGGAGACCGAAAGGAGAATATCGCGCTAAGCTTACCAATCGGATTCTAAAAACTCAATCAAAGCATCGGAAGAAAAGAAGCTGAGCACAATGTCTTTACTAAACAATGGAGCCATGAATTTTATTGCAAAAGTTCCTCTTCAACTATATGTTAAATAAATCCGGTATTGAAGCTATGTCATGTATCTTAGCCATGCATGAAGTGGAGGACCAACGGCTAGGGGTTGTTGCTGAAAATTCCAACTTATTGATAGGGTTCGAGATTGGAGAGTGAACGACAACATCCACATACAAGGAATCACACGTGGCATCTCTGAAAATCCTCTTAGATGAGGTGGGCAATGTATGTTTATAGGAGCTAGAGCAATAGAGGTTGTTTTTGGAAAGAATCTAGATTTGTATGCACAAAGGTGGATATTGCCAATCGATACGGAATTCAAACGGTATACAGTTTCGTGCAAGGGTTGAGAACCATTGATTGTGAGAAAACAAAAGTTCAGATTTTTCATGTTACGTTTCTTGGAAATGAAGATCGAACCTTTTACACCATACTTGCCAAACACAGCCCTCATAGCCTACTGATCAAGATGAGAGTTTGGGAGTTATCGAAGTAAATTTTTGATAATGTTTGATGTGGAGCATTGGTTGAACTGTTGGAGGCACAGTGGTTGGGGAGGTTGTGATGCTTGGAGGAGGCGTTTGGGTGGGTGAGATGTTTGATGTAACCTCTCATTGGGAATAGAGTCATTGTATTATAAATATTAGTTACTAAAATAAGTATGAGAATACATGATCATTTCTCAATTCATAAATACAAGTTCAGTTTTTCCTTTTTCACTTGTGGTTGGAACAAAGTAAAAGGTTTTATTTTAAAATCCTTAAAACTTATGTAATATTTCAAATATTCTACGACTTTATTGATAGCTTAATTTAAATAAAATAATATTTTGCAAATTAAAATTTTTTTAAATAACTAAAATGAAGTTTCAGAATAAGTGTATATATATGTTCAATGTTGGGTTAATTCATACATAATTTATTCAAGAAATCTCAATTTCATACAAGAACTTCATTTATTCACATTATCATACATGAACTTGTAGATGACCTCCTACTATAATACATATGACCTATTATTGTAAGTTAATTATGCCCCAATTTTAATCCTATACTTTAATATATTTCATTAATGAAACTACATTAAATTAAAAGTTAAATACCTATAATGCCGGAAAGATAAAGAAAAGACTCTTGCTTTTAATTCAAAAAATAGAAAACATACCATTTTCTTCGAGTTGCAAGCAGACTACTTCTAATTTCAAATCAATTTTTTTTTAATTTGTTCATGTGAAGTGCAATTTTTTTCTATTAAAATTTCTCTTATATTCATTAAAATCATGCAGATTTAATTCTTTCCGTTTCGTTATTCGTAAATTTATGGAAATTTCAACCTAATCGGGGACCAGGAAAGGATTTTAACCGATTAAAAGTCCAACAGATTCGACCTGTGATATTGGCAAATACTTTAATTTGGTTCGTAAATTAAAGTATTTGCCTTTTATTTTTAATATAGCTTTCATTTTTTTTATAATAAAGAGGAAGACAAAGCAAACAACACAACAAGAAAAGGCAAAACAAAGAAAAAAAACAAAGCACTAGGAGACCAATTACGATGGAACAATAAGGTTTTGCCAGAGTCCCTAACTAGCAATTGCAATATATCAAAAGGTAGCTGAGTCAATAAGGAGAAGCCCATGGAAGTCTCAACGAGCCAAGAAGTCCGCACAAAGATTACCTTCAAGCGAGTACCCTTTTAAATCATTCTCATTTTGTGTCCAAATCATAGTATATTCAAGCATACAACAATAGAAAATCGTTTATTTCAGAGAATTTCAAAGTTTTTCTCCGTTATTCTTGCTATGCTTTTTCAGTTTTTTGTCCTATTTCTTCTAATTCAGGTTCTGCCTTTTTTGTAATTCTCTAGCTCTTGTTTGATTTTGTTGTAGTTTTCTTATTATGATTTGTTATTTCTGAAATTGATAGTTAATAGTTTTCTTAGCTGTAGCTGTCATGAGCTAGAGCTATTAATTTCTACCTTCGAGCGCTGTAAAATTCAGTTTCCTTGTTACTTTTAAATGTAGTTGTAGCTGGTCTTTCAATTGATATGGACTTTGTGTGTGTTGTGTCATAGATTCATTGTATCAGGGCAATGTATAAGTTAGTATATTGTAGATTTATTTTAAATATATATGATTAAGTTAGGGAGAAAAATATTTTATGTTGACTTAGCCAAAATACTGAAATAGCAAAAGTAACTTACAATCACAAGTTATATGTACTATTATCGAAGGTTATTTACAAGTTCATGTATGATAATGGACAAAAATGAAATTTACGTATGAAAATGAAATTTCTTGAATAATTGATGTACTATAGGTGAAATAAACCCGTCCAATGTTCCCATGATGTGTTTAAATGGAGTTTCTTCTAATAAAAGTCCTACTTAACTAGTCGTATACATAACCTACGTTTGATTTGTTTTCAAATTGTACAAATGTTTTCTTTTCTTCTCTATATTTTCACTGGAAAAATTAGATGTGTTTTTTTAATTGTTAAACATTCGAATACGTTATATTTCAAACCTGACACTACAAGAAAATTACTAAACAGAGTCGACAAATAGCGTCAACGTGAAATTCGACTCAATCAGCGTCGACTTTGCGTGGGTTTTGAATCGAAAAACTTTTAATAAAATTTGAAAATGGACTACTACAAAATTGCGTCGACTTAGCGATGAAATATTTTAGAGGCGAATTTTCCATCGCTATTTGAGTCAAATTAGCGTTGACATTTATTATAGATTTCTTTTGCGTCGACAAAGAGTCAAGAATGAAAATTTTCTCTATACTTTGAGGACATGAGCGTCCGTATTATGGTTGCCTCTAATTTTTACAATCAAAATTTAATTATATTTTTTTTGCCTACTTTATTGACCTCCTTAATAACTTAACCCTAATTTTCAAGATATATAAACCATATTGCCCTGATCCTTCTTTCCTCTTTATGCCCTCCGCCGTTCAAGCCATTTCTCCCCT